>JACXGM010006591.1:9226-32626 GCA_016801145.1 Umbra pygmaea | reverse complement strand
GGTCGGTGGATCTTAATTGGGGAGGACGGGCTCGTATTACGCTCGGAACCGGAGTGAATGGAATGGTGCGCAACGAACAAAACCAATTGTTTTTTTGATTTGCACACATTCCATTCACTCCGGTTCTGAGCGTAATACGAGCCCGTCCTCCCCAATTAAGATCCACCGACCGCGGCTGATCCCGACATTATCTGAGTGTAGGTCCATCCCTATCCAGGCATTATCTGAGTGTAGGTCCATCCCTTTCTAGGCATTATCTGAGTGTAGGTCTATCCCTATCCAGACATTATCTGAGTGTAGGTCTATCCCTATCCAGGCATTATCTCCCAGACTGCAGGTTCCAGCCTATGTTAAACAGGTGCATTTCATTTCATCTGAAAAATATTCAGGATTGAAATTAATGTTATGGCACTGGGGTGTTTCAGTATTCTGTGTTTGTCTGTTGTGTTTTAGGCAGGAAGGGCTGATTTCACCTAAACTTTCCAAAGTGCTCAGTCATTCCAGATCATAGAAACCTCATTGAAGAAAAGCAATTTACATTCACAATAATTGCAATGCGATCCTAGTCTCGGAGAGATTACTGGTCATCAGATTGCGTTTATTCTGTGGACACATACTGTGTGTGAAACAAGTAGCAGCCAGGACGCTGCAGACGATGATGATGATGTTGATATGGGTATAATGATGCCTGTCTAACAAAGGCTCTGTTTACACACACAGCCCAGATCTGATTCTTTTATCACCAAAGGGCCTTCAGACCCATCAGATCAACTCTTTTACTGAACATTGTTTAAAAGATCAGAATTGGGCTGAATGTGAGCACAAGGACACTATGGTGGGACTTACATAACTGTCCTCACACTGTTACAGGGAATGTTGGCAGAAAGACTGGTTCATTTCAAAGCCGTGGCCTAGCTGGTGCTGCTTGCATCGTCGTGTATCCATTGCTCAGTGTAGATAATTAATAATGATTTCACTGTGTGATTGTAAAATCATTAGAGAAATGGTGAATAATGGAGCTTGAAAAATAAATGTAAAACTGTGTGATCAATAGTTTACCATACACTGACCATAGTTGTAGTTAGTTATTGTTTACAACTAGTCTGCGGTTCATGTGTACTCCTGAACACAAACCTACATTATAATGGAGCCATGCACATGCGTAATGGGTCCATATTGTTCAGTCAGGTTTACTGGGTGCAGACACAGTATGTGCTGTTGTACTTGACAGTTCCCTCTAAAACAGGACAACCAGCCCTTAACCCTGCCAATCATGTGAGTCAATCACAGACAATCGCTAAAGCACAAAACCAGGGTTCACAGACTAGGCTACATATAGCTAGGATGACCATCAATGAATGTCATAATGCAGTTTATCAGAATGATTGAATTAATATATATATATATATATATATATATTATTTAAGAAAAAATATTTGTAACTGTCTTTTATACATCTCTCATCATTGTATGCTATATTTGTTGGAGCTAGTGTGTATTCATTAGAATACACTATGATATACAGTACAGCAATTCACATATTCTAATAAAATAGCAATGTGTTAAATTATGATGCAAACATTGACTGTTTTCATTTGATGTGATCTTTTTGTTCTTGAATATATCAAAGCTTGTTTTCCTAAAAAGTGGCTTCTAGTCTAGTTGGGTTGCTGATTAAAGTAATCCACAGACATGACAGTTCTTAATCAATCGCTGCAAGAAACAGGTGACCATCTACAGCACATTGAAATATGTGACAGGGACATTGAGGTGCAGTGGGAGCAGCCAATCTTTTTTGTTAAGTTACACAGGTTGCCACTCTGAAGGACAGTCGTTTATTATGTCTCTTGTCAGTGTGCTATGTACTGAACAGCACACACTAGTGCAGGTCATACAACATGAAAGAATACAATTAACAGTAGCACAGGGTTGTACATCTAGAAGCCAGCAGACATGTTGGAGGAAGTGAGTGTGTTACAGTAATTATGGGGGGAGGAGGAGAGTGGGTTAGATTGAGTTGGAGGGTGTGGGGGGTGGAAGTAGACAGAGACAACCTGACACTGACTGCATCTCATTCTCTGGTGTCACCATGGCAACCAAATTGTGTTAAATTCCTATTGACTGGCCATATCGCTGCCTAACATTAGCACACTCCCTCAGTGATCGGAATCACATTTAAACCCAACGTAGAATATCAAAGTTTACATGCAGCACAGAATTCACCAAGAAAACACAAAAGACAGTTAAGTAGAATGGCAGGAGTAGAGGTCCTCTAACAGCCAATAAATGATCACTTATCCTTGTTCAATTAAGACTCAATAAACCACCTCTCTATATCACACATACATACATACAAACTATTTTATATGCAACACAGGTATGCAAACGTCCACAACACTACACTCTTATCCTATCCCCCTCCTCGATACTTGACAGTCTGTACCATATCTGGCATTCATTCTAGGGCTCTTCCTAGTTTGCCCCCTCCATAATAATAATTTTCTCAGCTTGGTGCCTGTACACTCTCCCTCCTCTGCCTCCAGAGAGACGTTGCCATGGAAACTGGTTACAATTGATCAGTTTCAAAACATAAAGTACGCAATTGGCATATGCATGGAGAAAAAAAACGTCTTTTGTGCTTTCTCTCACACAGTCACAGACAAAGACTGATAATCACACACAGAAATGCACACACACATACACACATTTAAAATGCTTCACTTGAGTCCACAAAACAAAATGGACATTCAACAACTTAAATATTTTAATTTAGAGGTTCTCAGGCCAAGCTCAGCGTTGAGGACTGCTAGTTTCCTATTCCACCTGTAATTCAAGTCACCTGGTTTATGTAATAGAGGGCTAGAATTAAAACAAGTTTCTCTCACTGGGTCCCATAACATGGACCTATAACCACATTTCTAAAGGTCTGTATGCATCCAAGAAAAATACTAATATTTTAGTATTTCGTGATCCTAAGTAATTTGGCAAATATGTCTTTGACTTCTGTGTTTTCAAAGTCAAACATTATTTCAATATGTTTTTGTGGGCATTTTTCATAATTTTTTTTATTTACAGAAAAGTCAAGAATAGCCAAGGTAGAAAGGGATTTAAGGGGTAAACAGACAGGAAGGGCACAGACAGCGCCCGAGCCAGGGCTTGAACCCCCGTGTTCAGGGGGCATGTGTGGTCTAGAGTCAGTAGCTTAGACAACTACACCAACTCTGAGGGCATGTGTGGTCTAGAGTCAGTAGCTTAGACAACTACACCAACTCTGGGGGCATGTGTGGTCTAGGGTCAGTAGCTTAGACAACTACACCAACTCTGGGGGCATGTGTGGTCTAGGGTCAGTAGCTTAGACAACTACACCAACTCTGAGGGCATGTGTGGTCTAGAGTCAGTAGCTTAGACAACTACACCAACTCTGGGGGCATGTGTGGTCTAGAGTCAGTAGCTTAGACATCTACACCAACTCTGGCACAAAGTCAGACATGAGTTATCTAATTTCTTCATAATTACGAAAAAACAATTTTTAGAAGAGCTAATTAGTACCCAATAAAGACGTCTAGCTCCAAGCAGGGACAAACAAATAATATTCACAAATTTGTGAAGTGGGAAACTACTACAAATCACAAAATTACAAAGTAAAGATAGCCCCTCATTCACCACACGGCATGGCCTCACAATATTATTGACACAAAGCAATACCGTACATTGCTAGCTTCTTTTCCCATGGAAATTATACTTGATATTTGAAGGCCGGGTACTGTTAGCCAATGAACACAGCCAAGGCTTTGGAATATCAGCACAAGTTTGTGGTGATAATCAAGGCTCTTTAGGCATAATGAGTCCTCCCCACAAACAACTCACACAAACAAATGTTCTCATTAGCATGTCTATTTGGTGCAAATTCTGAGCTAACCTACTTTTAAAGAAGAGTCCATATACAGTACCTGTTAACGTTATACAAACTTTAAGAATCTGACAATTAAAATGGAGCAAATTAGAAAATCAGCCATTCAAATAGCAGACAAACCAATGTTATATCATCAAAATAAACCTCAAAATTCTAAATATAAACCTGTACTCATGTGGGATTTCAAAACTATCAAAAAATGTATATCTTTGATAGACTAATGGATTTGTTAAAGCAGTGATTTTTCAGTCTGAGGGACCTAATCCCTGCTGTGTTTCATTCCCACCTGCTTATCAGGGACTAACAACACGTGAGTGACACCAGGTCAGTGTTGTTGTTTTTGGTCCCCATGACCAAAGTTTATGGTAGTTTTGGCAAAGAGCTAACATTTACCATTTTATCTGATGAGACCAGCTACAATGTGACATTGTGTCACCGGACAATATGTAAACATTTTAATTGTCTGATGCTTAAATGTAAGCCCACATATCCAAACCCATGAAAACAGGGAAAGGGATTATTTCTATGCAATGCCATGTTTACCCACAGATGTAATGGGTTTTGTATAAGAAAAGTATTAGTCACAGGCTAAGGATTCTGGTCAGAAGGCAGTGGGGCTGGATATTTGAATTATACTTATACATTACAGAAAATTTCACATAATTACACCTGGACATAAATAAGAGAAACCCTTAGAGGGAAGGGAAGGCCATATTGCAATATGAACAGAGGAAAGGGTGATGAATTACTTGTGGGCAAGTACAGAAAGGACATTGATTTGGAGAAAGCTGGTTCAGAACTTGATTTTCGAACTGGACATGGACTGCCAAGACAAATGAGGGTGTTAAATAGTCTCCATTCAGGCTGGTTCAGGTGAAGATCTGTCATGATGCAACAGTTTGGATCAAAGTCAGTAGACTGCCGTCGGACACTCATGTCTGAGATGAAAAGACTGACCATGAGGGAGACCCAGAGAAACCAGTGTGTCATGTCTTATGTTACCAATGAATCAATGTTCCTGGAAATCTGCTTGGTCCCCTGACTAGCACCAGTGCCTATGTCTTAAATCTGCATATAGTCCCTGTTTGGCAGTGAAGTTATGGGTAAAGCACACATAGGTTTCCCCAATCTGCAGTCAAATCTGCAACAAGAAACTGAAGAATTCATTATTCTAAACAGGAGGGCTTATTACCTACTAAATGGTACCATTAAAAAGACACACACAGCATATGTGTGACATTATCAGTAGACGCAGGCTACATTAGGCAAATGAATACATCATGCATAGCCTCACTCCTCTCTCTGGGTCTCACACACGAAAACAAGCATGCACAGACGCAGACACACATGAAAACTCACACAAACACATACAGTATAAAGCACTGCTTGGTTTTATGCATGTGTACCCAAAAATGCTTACTAAAGGGCCACGTGTAGCCACGTCTTCCGTCTCTCTGTCTCAACTTGGCTGCTGTGTCATGCTGTGAAATATAACAGTCAAACAGCTGGGGAATGGAGACTACATGTTGGTGTGAAGGACAGATTTTTGTTTTTCAAGCAACCCACAAACATACAATAATACATTTTTACAAAGATTAAACACTCTCAAATAGTAATGTATCAAAAATATTGGAGCACGCAATGTGAATGGTACAGTATTTAAGCCACGAGCAAACAGAGAATGTACACATGAATGTTCACTCTAATGCTCAGAGCACCTTCGGGAAACACGGGTGTCATGGCAACGGGAACGGGCATCTGCAAGCGTTACTGTTGCAATCTGAAAGGAAAAGGATGGAGGATGGGTGGTGGGGTGGGGAGAAGTCTCATAATTGACTAAGCTTAAAGGAGGATGGGAGGGGGGGAGATGAGGTAGGGGGAAATGGGATGTGCTGTTATTTATTTTGGACTAAATGTTACACATCACTCTGAAGGGTCACTGTCACGCCTAGGGATACAAGGTATTTACTGAGTGAAAACAACAACTATCCAGAGACAGAGACATTTAATTGAATTCTGTTAGAAAGCACTCAAGCACATTGCCTTATCACTTACAGCCAAATGTATTGCTAATAACATACTGATAACATATTTTACATTATAATAGAAATAGCATAAGACAGACATCATCTTATATTGTAAAATATTTTTTTAAATTAGAGACAAATTAAATTTTCCATACAACCCCTTGATATGTTAAGTTACAAAAAATCTCAAAGATTGGTTTTAAAAATGGTAATAGAAGGCAATGTAATTTAATCTTAGAGTTAGTTGTCTATTTTAGTGCATTTGCAAGTTATGTTAGCCTGGCACTAAGTCTTAACAAGGCTATGTCTCGGCACTCTATACCTGACATTGATTAATGCATATTATCAGCACTTATGAACTCTCTGTACACCCACCCACACACGCACGCACATACCGCGTACATACTCTGTCAACGTGCACACAGGTAATTTATTGAATTGAGTCTGGTTTTTACTGACATCTGGTGGTTGTTAGTGAATACAAGCCCATCCTGGGGTCCCTACCGTTATTAATACATCCATGGTCCCTACCAGAGATCGTTTATTTTTATGCTGAGCGGAAGTGTAATGGTACTCCATTTATTAATACATCCATGTTTATTACTAAAGCGATTGCTATCTCCTCTCTTCTCGGACGTCTCTGTCTGTTACTGTTTTACGACTTTTTTAAATAATAGGTTGAGTTTTAAAAAATTAAAATAAAATATTAGTTAAAACAAATACGAATAATTTGTCATTGTTGTTTTTTAAATCTTACTTAGATATCACATAACTAACCTGACAGTGTAGGATAAGGGTAGGATATCCCAGAATGCACTGCATACGTATGTCAGCCGACATTTGTTACATTTGAATGGTACCATTGAATTTAATCATAACAAAAGCAAAACGGAGGGCTAATATTCATCTTTTAATACTCTTTAAAGGAGGACACCAACTAGCTTTGCGTAATGAGTGGTTTACGCACAGTCCTCGCCTCGCTGGGTTGTGTCGGTTTATTAAGCGTTGGATATGGAATGTGGTCAATGATTGCTCCAGGAGAGGAAAGGAAGAGAGAAATGCTCAAGGTAGACAGCTATAAGAAAGCAACTGACTTCCACACAAATCCGATATAGAATTTATGTTGATTGAGATTTGTATATAACATGCTTATTTAAAGTATGTTTTGAGGATTTTAATTCCTTGTCACCAGGTTTGCGTTATTAGGCTATGGTTATTTCTAGGTGCTTATTAATAACCAGCAATATAGCTAGCTAATAGTCTATTTCACACCAGAGACATTACAGAAAGTGCAGATATAAAACCTATCATTAGATTGTTGCAGATAGACATGTCCCAATATGAATTAGTCTCCCACTGGAACAGGCTCCCAGTGATTTAGCTGGTCTGATTTATATTACAGAAGGGATGTAATCAAGTAGCCAACTGAATAAAAAATGGAAAGAATTGAAACAGGCAAAGGTCTATACAAGAGTGTATACAAGAACTATATACCCAGCTTTTTTCAGGGGTGTCAGATTTTTTTTAATAATACTTATTATCTCTGACAATTACTTAAAACTTTATATTCACCTGCTCTTTTTTAATCTAACAGAATCTACCAGAGGCTAACCCACTGAAAATGGAGGAGACAAAGAAAATGAACGCCCTCGTTATGCAGGCGCTTAAGGAAGCTTCAGAGACTGACATCAACGTTGCTAGAGAATGGGGCCATACCAAGTCACAGAAATAGTCAACATGCTGTCTTCACATTGAATGTCAGGGTGAAGGCAAAAAGAGACATTAAATAAAGGTAGAAAGACAAAAGGGCTTGGTTCTTCATCGTAGATAGTTCTTCAGGGTTGGTATGCATATATTTTGGAGGGTGTTCTTCATCTGGCCAACTGTTTTTTCTCCACCAGGGAAAAAATGAGTTAGCCATGCACCATTGTTGTTTTGTTTTCTGTGGTCTTCTGGGACTTTTTGTGTTCCTGAGCTCTCCTGAGCTTTCTTTTTAAGAATGTACCAAAAAGTTGATTTCTACACAACAAATACATTTCTGCTATTTCTCAGATGGGTTTGTTTTGACTTTTCAGCCTAATGATTGCTTGCTTCACTGGTTGTGACAGTTCTTTGTCTTTCACATTGACAGTTACAGTAGCAGCAACACATTATGAAGGCAAATGACACCCACCTGGCCATGGAACAGCAGAGCAGCCAAATGACACCCACCTGGCCATGGAACAGCAGAGCAGCCAATTGTCCAATTCCTTTTTAAAAGGGGATGGGAGGGGGCATACAGTATATAAAAAATATGTTTTTCCTACAACCAATTTGGATGTAAATACCCTCAAATTAAAATATATAATAAATAATGATAGTCAATGTCCAAATATTTATGGATCTGACTGTCTTTTTACAAGGTTATAATGTTAGAACAGTTTACCACTTATGAAGGAAATTATGTGAACACGTTAGTATTTATGTTCAGTATCAAGAGTTTAAGGACAACTAAGTGCTTTGTTTTAGCAAAATGCAAAGCACTGTTTCCCAACTTCCATGACACATTGTAGCACATTCTATGCTACAATAGAACATATAAGAAAATTGTTTTTGTTTATAATAAATTATACTGTTCTTTTACTATCCAATGAAATGGGTGCCAGTTCACAACACTGCATGGCTAATAAAATATAGAATGTAATCCTGCTTTGTTTGCCATGGTGCCAAACATTTATTTATTTTTGTAAATATTTTATAAATGAATTTCATGGGGAAAATTTAACATTTATAATTTACATATAGAATGAAATATCTTTCAATAAACACTTAGACATTTTGACATTTTAAATAAAACATGTATATTTACACATTAAATTTGACAATTGTAAAGACTTTCTATTCATTTAATCGATTTGAAGGTTTTGTATAGTTTAACCTCATCTTAAAAATAACAAGGAAAGGGTTAACAAATTGTGAATATTTTGTTCAAGTTTATCTAAAATAATATTCAGCTTTCTTGTCCCTCTTCTGAAATTATCAAAGTGGGTATAAATTGATCAATATGTTTGACCCAGTACTGAAACGATCATAAAATGAATAGCGGCACATGTTTTTTTATGATTATGTAGTTTATCTAAATATTTAAATACATTTCGTCAGTGAACAAATGTTCGGACCATATTCCCTGTGGCACAAACTTCCGCCGAGGGAACTTCATCCGATGTCAAAGGTTACAGTTATACAGTAGCTATTTGAATGTACATACCACATGCAATTACCTACAGTTCAGAAAGTTGTAGTATTCGGAATGTTAATGTACGTTTTGGAAATATGCAGGCATAGTCACTTTTCGTTAGCAGCTCTCTAATAGTCTAAACGTCAAGTCAAGGGCATAACCAGCTGGCTTGGTAGCATAGCACAACTATAATTTCGGCAATGTCTGCGTCCCCGCCACCGGACTCTGTCCCAAAGCGTGCAGGTCAACCATTTGGAAGTTGCTGGAGTTGTCGGATTCTCTCGGGTGGTGGTCTACTTTTAGGAGCGGCATACGTCTACTTAGCCGCCCGAAAGGTACTGCGCCAAGGTGGTCCCGCGTCAGTTGGAACTGTTGCACAAATCGCGTTTGCAACCGGTGAGCATTGTGATTTGGAACGTATATAATTAACTAAAACCTATGGCCTGAATTGTTAACGCAAACTGATAACATTACTGGATTGATGAGTGAAAGCAAAGGCTTTCCCTACCTAGGTAGGTTTTAGGATATTGCTAAATTGATTACCGTAATCTAGCAGGTCCTGCTGACGTCATAACTCAATATTTGTATTTTAGGTTTGGGTGCTTGGGGAATTGTAGTGCTAGTTGACCCAGTGGGTAAATCACACAGGAAGACATGATGCCCTCCTGTCCAATGGAACTTTTACTCTGAAGCCATCCTTCCTTTCTCAAATGGAACCACTGGTATATCCAAGAAGAGAACAACATGATTTCCAGATTAAATAAGAAAATGTCAGACTATTCTATCATGTAAATTTGAGTTGTAAATGTTGTCTAATAAACTGAATTGAGAACATGACCAAAATACAATCAATCAAGTGTCGTTTTATTGGAAGCGTCCCTCATTGTTATGCATGTAAAGATACTGAATTCAATTATGAATTCTCATGACTTGAGAATGTAAATGGTTTGTCTGTCTGAATTACTTTTGGGCAAAAATGCTCATTCTTAAATCAGCCACCATTAATTTACAAAGAATTCCACATAGGCAACTTTGTTTCAAATAAAATATTTTTCAAACACCTGAAACCAACTCCATCTTATTGAAAATGTGATTTACCTCTTCCAAAATAAAACATGCTAACCCACTCATTACTTTGAATGTAATAGACTGTTAATAGCGATGAATTACAGCATATTTTGCCCATAGAAACTTTCAGGATGAGAAGACATCTTAGATCACTGGTTTAGGACAGACTACCCTCAATGTCAAAAACAAACTACCTGGCAAAACAAATGCAATCACAGCTAATCTTGTTCACATGAGACCTTAATCAGATTTGTGCTCTCCCAGTGTTAATATAACCAAATTAGTAGAAAACCCCTATTTGTCCTCAGTTTATATTATCACAGCAAACTTCACTACAAATATTATGTAAACGGGATCCAATGTCTGTTAGGAAGTCAGACTTGTAGTCAGAAGGTTGCTGGTTAGATTCCAGACTTTGTCAAAGGTTTTCGTATCCTTGAGCAAGGCACTTTAGCCTACGTTGCTATAGGGGGATTTCCCTGTATTCACTGTGAGTCACTCTGGATTAGATACTTAAATGTAATGTTCTCAATTATTCACAGAAAACAACAAACTTTGTACCAGTTCTTTGATCAGTGTGCATGTTTCCAATATGAGCATGTTTAATTTGATTTGTCTTAGGAGTTTGCGTTGGGTCCCTTCTTCTTGCCAAAGGTTGGTACCACATTGACAAATCGACGGTTATATTGGATCCTTCTTTTGGCTCTTCCGGTCTTCTTTTTCTTCTTCTCTTGCTTCTCTACCTGTAAATTGTTATAAAGGTTAAAGGTGTGGCAGCAATGAGGCATTACATGCAAAAATGTTTAAACAAGTAAATCAGTATGTAAACTGCAACAACTTTAGCAATTGACACTAGCAACATCAAGGTGAGGTTTTCCAAAATTTTCAAACAAAATAGTACACTACTTAGTTTGCACGTTAACTAAGCCAGCAATAACTAATTCTCAAAAAACAAAAAGGGATTTGGCTAGCTGTTGGAAATAAAATATACACATGTTCCACCGATGACAGCTAGCTACTGTTAATAAGTAGCATCCTGGTAACTATATTTGAACAATGCTTAAATGTTGGCTATCAGCAATATCGCATGTTTGTAATGTCCATTTCAAGATGTGGTAGTAGGTCCCAATGTCATATATACAGCATGTACTTGCATGTAGTATGCAATTTGAGATTCAGTCAAAGCCTACCTTGGGGGTTTGTCCTCTGACTTTTCCCGCTCTAGCCAAGGAGCCATGGACTTTGCCTGAGATCAGAAAAAGAATTGATAATCTGTTAAACACAATGGTTAAGAAAAGTATTTTATGGTCTTCCTAATATTGTTTGTGTTATATAAAAAAAGACAATTCAAACAAAGGAAAGACCTTAAATTACTTAAGGTGCTATCTGTTGTTTCATATCATAAGAATGGAAGCACTGTTTCTTTCAGTGTCCAGCTTACAAAAGGTGTACACACAATTTCTTGATATTTTAAAAATATTCAGATAAATTTTTTTACCCCAGTGTCTTCCCTCCCAATTGGTCATGTCAATTTCCCCTGATCCTGCCTACTCAGCAGGTGCAGTATATCTGGGGGTCGCCGAGGAGAGGTTTGGGAACCACTGCAGTATAAGAAATGGCGTGCACATGCTTTCCTTCAAGCACGTCAACAAGCCGTTCGATTGTAATCACACTGCTTGTTCACAAAGAAGCCTTTAGTACACGCGAGGAAGGAATACACGTTCGTTAACTATACAACTATATTTATCGGGTTCCACGGGGCATAGTGGACTAAGTCGCTGCCTTGCAGTCCAAACTACTTAAATTTTAGTGAGTGGTTCGAGTCTGACTATGGCTACTCTGACTTTTCCCAAACATGGCGCTGCCAGGGATTTGGGTTAGATGAGTCAGATTATTTATCCTCACACATCGCTCTCCAGTGACTTCTTGTGTCCAGATTGGGCACCTGTAAATTCAATCGCAGAAGTAGAGTTGGTGAACGTAATCATCCCATGCATGATCTCACTAAAGGCTTTTGTGTTGGATTCACAGTGTAATAAGAATTGGCGGCTGGGGGACATGTGGTTGCCATTCCACAGATTTGCGCAATGAGTTGCGGAGCTGCCGACAAGGCATGGTTAGTGGGAATTGGAAAGGGAGGAAAATGGGGGGAAAAGTTTCTATAGCATTTGAAATCTAGCCTCTTAAACGTAGTAGTTAGTTCAAGGCAAAAATTCTACAGATACTACCCCTAAGATACAGTAATGTTCAAGAACATTCCATTATTGGTCACTTGCCTCCCAATAATCGGGGGTTAACCTCAAGAGTGCTGAACTCCAGTGCTGACTGGCTGATCACAGCATCATCCTGCAGGGGTACCCCAAGGAGCGAAACCACCTGGTCATCACAACACAGGCCCTCCAATGCCTCAATGTGAGCCTTGTGGAAAATGAATAGAGAAATACACTTGTTGTAAACTTGGTAATACTATTTCTCCACTTTTATGGATTTTTCTGAATTTTCTTTTTCTATGGCAATGTCAAAATAACTGTTTCCATGCAAGCAAAACCTTTAAACATACATACATACATACATACTTGACCTTTATTCACTTTTTAACTGAATACATTGGTCAACACAAGTACAGTAGTGCCTTGCTTTACCTTGATGTGGGCAACAGTTTCTAAACCAGACACCTCCAACTTGTGGAGATTCTGAGCACGCACAAACAGCTGCATGGTCAACCTGTATAAAAGAAGAGCTTACATCAGTGTTAAACAACCCTTAAAGACCCTCGTTCTGCAGCCCAGTAGCAAAACACAAACAGCCTGATCAACATTCTGTTGCTTTATAACCCTTGAGTGACTGCAAAAGACCTGCAGCAACACCTGGTGGCAAAAGGCACTGAGGTTTCAGTGAGCCCAGACAGTAAGGAGTGTACTAAACGCAGAAGGTTTCCATGCCAGAACTCCAAGACGTACACCACTACTGACCCAAAAGCGCAAGAAAGGTCAGCTACAATATGCTCAAAATCATATTAAGAAGCTACAAAGGTTTAGGGATTCTGGTCTGTGGAGCGATAAACCAAATGGAACTTTGCTGCAATATGGATCAGTGGTGCGTTTGGATGAAGAAGAATGAAGCATATGCTTTGTATAGGCTATGTAATGCCTGATGCACTAGACCAGTGAACTTGCTTTGCCTTGCTCTTCCTCTTTCAAGTCAGTCATGCCTATAAGTTCCACACTTGGAGAGCATAAATTGTCAATTAAATTTTGATGGCAGAAATCATTGCACGTTTTTAAGGTTGTTACAAAGCCAAAGAGTAAATCAACTAGTAAGTACACTGCTCAAAAAAATAAAGGGAACACTTAAACAACACAATGTAACTCCTAAGTCCACTCAGGAAGCAACACTGATTGACAATCAATTTTACATGCTGTTGTGCAAATGGAACACAGACAACAAATGGAAATTGGGCTATTAGCAAGACAACCCCAATAAAGTAGTGGTTCTGCAGGTGGTGACCACAGACCTCTTCTCAGTTACCATGCTTCCTGGCTGATGTTTTGGTCACTTTTGAATGCTGGTGGTGCTTTCACTCTAGTGGTAGCATTAGACGGAGTCTACAACCCACACAAGTGGCTCAGGTAGTGCAGCTCATCCAGGATGGCACATCAATGCAAGCTGTGGCAAGAAGGTTTGCTGTGTGTCAGCGAAGTTTCCAGAGCATGGAGGTGCTACCAGGAGACAAGCCAGTACATCAGGAGACGTGGGGGAGGCCGTAGGAGGGCAACAACCCAGCAGCAGGACCGCTACCTCCACCTTTGTGCAAGGAGGAGCAGGAGGAGCACTGCCAGAGCCCTCAAAATGACCTCCAGCAGGCCACAAATGTGCATGTGTCCACTCAAACGGTCAGAAACAGACTCCATGAGGGTGGTATGAGGGCCCGACATCCACAGGTGGGGGTTGTGCTTACAGCCCAACACCGTGCAGGACGTTTGGCAAATTCACCACTGGCGCCCTGTGCTTTTCACAGATGAAAGCCTGCAACATCCTCCAGCATGAACGGTTTGGCGGTGGGTCAGTAATGGTGTGGGGTAGCATTTCTTTGGGGGGCCGCACAGCCCTCCATGTGCTCACCAGAGGTAGCCTGACTGCCATTAGGTACCGAGATGAGATCCTCAGACCCCTTGTGAGACCATATGCTGGTGCGGTTGGTCCCGGGTTCCTCCTAATGCGAGACGATGCTAGACCTCATGTGGCTGGAGCGTGTCAGCAGTCACCCCCAATAATCAACTGACTGGACGGGTATTTTTCCAGTATGCTTTAAAGATATTTAAGAGATTCCTCAATTTCTTCTAAAAGTGAATTATTGGCAGTGTTAGAACAGTAACCACATATTGCATAACAAAAATAAATAGTCTTCATGGTTGCTAATGACTATTGCTATCCAGTGACCATTTGGATTCTCGAGTATATAGAAAAGGTCCTTTGAAATTGTGCGTGAAGATAGCGACTCCAGCCGAATGATTGGTCTTGTGGGCTAAGAAAATGTAACTGTTCCATAGATTTTCCCAGAAGTCATAATCTTCCCTGCAAGAATGTGTCTATTGAACAAAGATCTACATTCTGGTCTTTACAAAATAAAAATAATTCCTCTTTAAAATGTTTTGTATCCCCCTGGCATTGATTGAAATAAATGTAAAGTCCATATAGGACTCAGAAAAACGTACACAATCTCATCTTTTCCCTCTCTATATACAGGCATTAAAGAAATGTTAACAAAGTCATTGTGTGAACCAAAACAAATTCAGACCAAAGCGGTAAAAGTGCTACGAATTGACTTCACTTGGTGTTAAAATATGTATATGTCCTCAGTTGTACATTATGTAATGTAATGCTGTACTGTTCTGTATTGAGTATATGTTTATGCCACAAGCGCTAAGGTGCAGAGAACGCATCTGCATTATTATGTTTGTTCCCATTTTGATTTGCCGTAGTTAAATCAGAAGCTGTCTGACCGTGAGACTAAAGTTGGGACATTTTCATTTCAGGGCTAAACACTGTGCTGGAAGAACCGAAGTCAGAAGCCGAGAGCAGATTATTTTCCTGTTAAATGACAAATGCCTCATTAGTTGACAGAGCAAAAAGATGTTGACAGAAGACATGGTGTTGCTTTGCAGAAGTGACACACAAAGAAACCACGTGTAGGCGTAAGGACAAAGACAGTAAGGACAAAGGATGGTACGAGTAAAGTCTCAGAAGATGCCGATGAGGACTGCATGTTCAAGATGTGAGACTTAGGGACCGGTACCCAGCGGCAACCGGCTCGCAGCATCCAGGAGAGGGGTTTGATGGTGAACATGGGGGCTACCTTTTATCATCAAAGACATAACCATGTTCAAGTGTTGACTGCGCATTCAGGCCAGAAACAGTGTAGAGCTGGCAGACTGCACCCGGTGCAGAAGGATAGCTCAGCGGAAGGGGAATGAGTCTGAAGCTGAGTCAAATGATAAGTGTAATGCATGTCACGACATATAGACATGGCATGAGATATTAGGCCACTGAATCTATGACGATGTTCTCAAGTTGCAGAATGTTGTTGAAGGAATGCAGATCAAGGGCAAAATGGGTAGACCCGAACAAAAGTGTGAGGTGTGTATTCAAGGGAAGTTTGCCCGAACCAGAAATAAAGACCCTGATACCAGGGCAAAGGCTCCCTTACAGATGGTACTCATTGACCTTGCAGGTCTTGTAGCCAGAGTCAATACATGGTTACAAATATGCGCGGTCATTTACTGACGACTACTCGAGCGAGGTGTTTGTATATTTTCTAAAGAAAAGTGACACAGTACAGGCTATGGAAAGTTTCTAGCAGACGTATCCCCTCTCTGGAAATTGAGGTGCAGCAGATACAACAACGGAACAGAGTTTACGTGCAGGGTGATTTCCAAAACAAGATCAGACATGAAACAGACAAATACAAAGCACGGACTGTGGCCAAGGGTTACAGCCAGAGAATGAGAGTAGACTACGGGGAAACGTTTTCACCCACGGCAGACCTGACGAGTATAAGCGTGGTGCTAAAGAAAGAAGCACAATATAATTTACTCCTGCACCAAATGGACATGAAAACAGTGTACTTGCATGCTCCCATAGACTATGAGATTTACATCAATCCAACAGAATGTTATCAAGAGAACGAGGGTATAGTTAGCTAGAGAATTCACTTTATGGTCTTAAACAATCCAGACGAAATTGGAATCAGGTTCTGCACGATGGTCTAACTGACCCAGCCGACTACTGTGTTTATATGCCAAAGACTCAAAAGAAGGGAAGTTGATCATAATCATATGGGTCGATGACTTGATCATTGCAGCAAGCAATAAAGAGGGTCTGAAAAAGTTGAAAAAGATGCTTGCAGAAAAGTTTAAAATGAAAGATTTGGGCAAACTCAAACATTTTCTGGGTATCGATTTCAGTCAGTCAGATGGGTGTGTAAAGGTGTCACAGGAAAAGCACACTGACAAAATACTGCAGCGTTTTAATAGGCAAGACTGTAGTGTAGGACCAGAGAAACACCTTGTGAGCAAAAACTAAAACTATAGTATACTGAGGATGCAGTAAAGATGGAAGATGTCAGGGTGTACAGGGAGGCTGTAGGAAGTCTTATATACCCAACTACCAGACCAGATTTAAGCTTTGTAGTGAGTAGGTTATCACAATACTTTGCTGAGCCTACAGAGGACCAGTGGGTCACTGTGAAGCACGCACTAAGTTCTCAAAGGCACCCCAGAAAAAGGGTTCACTTTTAGGAGAAACAGTGAGAAGGTAGGTCTACAGGCCTACTGATGCAGACTGGGTGGCTGATACCAGTGACAGTCACTGTACCACGGGATACTGTGTGAGCCTTAGAACAGTTCCCTGATCTCCTGGAAGACTAGAAAGCAACCCACCGTTGCGCTATCCACATGCGAAGAGGAATATAGGGCACTGTCTTCAACCATACAGGAGTGTCTAAACCTAGAGCAACTACTGGGAGGTATATATAATTATAAATACACAAACTATAGTATATATGAGGGCAATCAAGGAACAATTGCTCATGCCAAAAACCCTGTAAACAGACAGAGGTGTAAACACGTCGACATAAAGTACCCCTTTATCAGGTCTACGGTGAATGAGGGAAAAGTGTCCTTGATGTATTGTTCTACTGATAACATGATTGCTGATGTAATGACCAAACCTGTAAATTAAAACTGAAGAGGTTTGCAGGTGCTCTTTTTGGAGATTGATGTGTATAACTGGGGTCCACATTCACGCTGTTTTTTGTTGTCGTTTTTACGAGAATATAGCAACCTGAGTACAAGTGGCGGTGTTAAATAATGTTTATTATGTCCTCAGTTGTATATTATGTAATGTAATGATGTACTGTTATGTATTGTGTATATATTTATGCCACAGGGAGGCGCTAAGGTGCAGGCTATAGAACGCATCTGTATCATTGTTTGTTCCAGATTTGATTTTCCGTAGTTAAATTATAAGATGTCAAACCGTGAGACAGGTGTGTCTGCAGCTCAAAATAAATATTCCAAGAACGGCTAAAGATGATTAATCTCTATCGTCCACTATTTTCCTCCGAATGCAACAATAGTGTAACACAAAACTTAACACTTGATCTCCGTCGAAGTCAATGTCGTCGCTTGGTCCATTTTATATACTGTCTATGATGAGACCTTGGTTTGGCTGGGAGGAATTTAGCCATCAGGAAAGCCTCGTTTTGCCCATCACTACCTAGAGAAACTAAATGTACGCATAAGTGCAATAACACCATGTCTTCTTACAAGTCGGTATAGAACATCCTATATTTTCTCTTGACATCAATATCAACTTCAGTAAACTTACCAGTCAGACAGTCGCAACTACAAACGCTCCCTCTGAAATCTCTAGAAATAATGAACCGGAAGTATTTATGTGGGTAGAACTATGACGTACTACACTCTGAACCCGCCCAGGAGTTCGTAGAAAGAAAAATGTCGCTCTCCTTCATACACAAGTTCAACATGTTATACAGAGGATTTTGGGCAAGTTTCCACCTGTATCACCACACGGCAAAGGCAACAAATACAACGATACGGTTACGAGTGAGTTGTTTATTCAAATCCATATATCATCGTTCTGAAATGATTTACATAGTTGACATATTGCTTACGTTAATTCTCATCGAAGTATCAATCATACAGCCACTTAGCTAAGTTACTAGCTTGCATCCCATTTCTTAAGGCTATCCTTGTCAATACTAAGCAATATATTACTTGGAATATTGAGATGGATTGAAAGACCGACAAAGGTTTTAAGCATATTTAACTGTATTTTGTACTGAATTGGGTTATGAGCATGCGAGAATAAATAACACATAATTTATCTTCATCCCTAAAATAGAATTTGTGTATCCCAGCTGGAGAGGCAAAAGCTGAGATATTACAGTCCACAGAAGAATACAAATTTGTAGAACGACTGATCCCACCTTCACGTGTGCCTGATCCCCCAAAACGTGAGGGTCCGGCACCATCTGGCTGGACTCCTCCGTCAGGTAAAGCATAACAAATTTGTATGACAGTTGTAATCATTTGTTTTTAGGTGAATGGAGATAAATGGTTTTGTTACTCACACAGGTTAATAATCTTGCCTGTTGACAAAAGCAAAAATGTTACATTGCACATTTGCTCACTAGTACATAACGCGGATAAGCCATAACATTATGACCACCTGCCTAATAATATGTAGGTCCTCTTTTTGCCACCAAAACAGCAGCCCCATACGCAACAAATTGTAATTCAATGTGTTCGGACACCTTTCTGTCAGAACCAGCATGAACTTTTTCTGCAATTTGAGCTACAGTAGCTTGTCTGTTGGATCGGACCACAAGGGTCAGCCTTCACTCCTTATGTGTATCAATGAGCTCTGGGAGTTCAAGACCCTGTCGCCGTTTCACAGTTTTTCCTTCGTTGGACCACTTTTCATAGGTACTGAACACTGCAGATCGGGAATACTCCACAAGAGCTGCAGGTTTGGAGATGCTCTGACCCAGCCGTCTAGCATCACAATTTGGCCCTTGTCAAAATAGCTCAAATCCTTACACTTGCCCAAAATTTTGTTTTGGCATCAAAAGGGGGATCTACACAATATTAGCAAGGTGGTCATAATGTTATGGCTGATTAGTGTATTTCAATCTGAAATGTTCCTTTAATGTTCTTGAGGTGAAATGAAAATGAGGTGGGTTGTACAAAGCTTAGAGGGAGTTCTATTAGTCTAGTCAAGGGTGAACTTAGTGAGGATAGAAGCTGCACCCTTCTCAAACTGAACAATAATGTGCTCATCTCATGTTGTCAACAGAGCATCACATTTATTGAAATATACTTTATATTCTGGAATATTAAAATTAATTATAATTGATGATGCAGGTAATGGCTTATTGTCTAAAGCAATAACTCACTTGTGAAATCAGAATGTTAACATTTTAGCAATATACAATACAGTCTTATCCAGAGCAACAAGCAATATACAATACAGTCTTATCCAGAGCAACAAGCAATATACAATACAGTCTTATCCAGAGCAACAAGCAATATACAATACAGTCTTATCCAGAGCAACAAGCAATATACAATACAGTCTTATCCAGAGCAACAAGCAATATACAATACAGTCTTATCCAGAGCAACAAGTAATATACAATACAGTCTTATCCAGAGCAACAAGTAATATACAATACAGTCTTATCCAGAGCAACAAGTAATATACAATACAGTCTTATCCAGAGCAACAAGTAATATACAATACAGTCTTATCCAGAGCAACAAGTAATATACAATACAGTCTTATCCAGAGCAACAAGTAATAAGTGCATACATCTACATCTTGGCCCCCTTTGGGAATCTTAGCCTTCAATGTTGGCATTGCATGAGCCATCCACAACTTAATAGTAAGAACAACTTACTCAAGTAGCCAAACACATAATCAGTGCGAGAAGGATGTTATTATTATTATCTTCCTTTTTTGCAGCATTAGTTAATTATAAGCAAAGAGTTTGTTGGCCTGGCAATTGACATTCAAAGATATTCAAATTCCTTACTAAGTTTCAGTTCATTGGGTCAGTTCACATTATGTGTATATGTATGATTATGAGCCATCAATTACTGGTTTATAGTCTCAGGCTACACAGTCTTCACCACAGATCACATAGTCTTCTAAGACACATGTGATGCATCACGTGCTATGCAATTTATGGTTACATAACAAAAAATATGTTTGCTCTCTTTTCTTCACCTCTTTTAACCCAACATCTTATAGAGGTGCCCCCTGCTTTACCCTACATGATCCGTCGGTCCCGAATGCACAATGTTCCTGTCTACACTGACCTCACGCATGGCAACCGCAAAACAACCCTTGTGCGCAAGGTTGAAGGAGACATTTGGGTGAGTTACATAAAGTTTTTTTTCACCCCTCCCAATTGATCATGTCCAATTCCCTTTTTAAGCCTCAACGGCAACTCCTTAGCAGGTGTGGGATAGTCAAAGATCGAACACATGCTTCCTCTGAGCACGTGTCATCAAGACATTTTATTCAACTCCTTAGCAGGTGTGGGATAGTCAAAGAGTGATCACATGCTTCCTCCGAGCACGTGTCATCAAGACATTTTATTCAACTCCTTAGCAGGTGTGGGATAGTCAAAGATTGATCACATGCTTCCTCCGAGCTCATGTCATCAAGACATTATATTCTTCTCACACTGCTTGTTTCAACATGGAAGCCTTAAGTCGATACACGTATGGGAGATTATAAATTGATCAACCATACAACTGTGATGGAATTCACTGGCACCCAACCTACACACAAGGAGTTACTCAAAAGCATGTGACAAGATATTCCTGTCCGACTACCAACATGTCTACCACAGGAAGCACTGTAGAAATTTGCATTGCCTCATGCAGAGCCTCCAGGCATCGTTGGAATTAGGGCTGGGTGATATATCGAGTTTTGTCAGTATATTTGAGTTTGGTTTTGAGAAGGATATGAAAAATGCCTATATCGTGCTACTCAAATAATTATTTTTCTGCATGCTACAGAATGTATTTTGTTGCATTTTGTAGCGCTCCTTTCCCCACAGCGGTCATTGGTCAGTGTTAAACCCATATAAAGTAAAACATATTTACTAATCAGTCCTTAACAGCCTTGTCGATCTAAATTAAAGATGCCTTCCGCAATTTTAGGTAATATTTAGAACTATTTAGGCCTTCAGGCTTTAAAGAATGGGAATTTAGGCACCCTAGAGCTGAAACGGTTTCCCGCTGGGGACTTTCTCTGAAGTTTCTAGGTTGGTATTTTCTCTATTTAAACATGATTATATAGAATCTACTTCTCAACAAAGT
Source organism: Umbra pygmaea (assembly GCA_016801145.1). Taxonomy (NCBI): domain Eukaryota; kingdom Metazoa; phylum Chordata; class Actinopteri; order Esociformes; family Umbridae; genus Umbra; species Umbra pygmaea. The sequence continues at coordinate 10,987 of JACXGM010006591.1, read as the reverse complement.
TTAAACAGTTTAGAATGGTATAACTAGATAAGAGTCTTATACACCTAAGGTTAGAGGCCTGTTGGAGGATTCTAAGGCCTGTTAGACTGTCTGAAGGCAGACAGGGAGAAGATTCAGGGTCAAACTATGAGTGCAGAAAGGTTGTTATGGTAAAGTTATCTTAAGGGGATTTTCCTTTAGGAGAGGGTAGTTGGTCACTATGACAACAGGTGACTGAGACAAGAAGCAAGACCAAGTGAGTGCGGAGAGATGGCCCATACTGTTCTTGTAACATCTGAATAAGCTTGTAGCTTATAACTCTGTTATATATTAGACTGCTTATAACTATATGATCTATTGAATGTTAGACTGTAATTCCATCACAGGTCTAATACATAGTAGGTGCCATTCAGACTAATAGAACATATTACTGACAGAACACTAGACAGATAAGGTTTACTGAGTTATTTAAATAACAGCTAGTGAGGCCATTTGATAAGATGCTAGACCTAAGTTAAGGTGACCTGCTGTTGATGCTCACATGAGACAGTCACGGGACTGAGGAGATAAGGGTGTTCTTCTAGGAAGTGTGCGAATCACAATGCTAAGGCTATATGAACCAGATCCAATTGTTATTTGGGTCTTCTTTTTCAAGCCCGTCTTCGGTTCCTTGTCCCGAGATGTCCCTGTTACCAGACAAGATGTTACATTATTAAAGATTCTATGATGTATCCACAACCCGACTCCTGAAACCATGATTTCAACGAAGATCCCTTTAAGCCTTTAAAATAACCATCTTTACATCTCTCTTGCTCTCCTCTGTTTAGAGGTTGTACTCGCTCTGCAAACTCATTAGATGTCACCGTATAGCTTAGATTTGATTGACAACCCTGTCAACGGGACTTCCCCTACGTTAGCAAACCATACATCACACATTTTTTTTGGAATTCCCTGCCTGACGCTTGGTAAGGGAATGCCTACAATAGCCAAGAAACACTTTTGGGTTTCAACTAACTAACAGCTAACTACGGTAAGATGATGATTCTATTTATATTGTGCATATAATATAGACAATATAATACGAATCTGGACTAAAATGTGGGGGGCTAAAAATAGTGTTGCAATTACGAACATCGCAGACTGTATCTTTAAGTAGCTTAAAGAGGCAGTCAATCTCATAGTGGTTATATTTAAATACATTACATATCACCTGTCCTGTTAGATTGCCTGTGATGCTTTTTAACCTGATACATTTCAGCAGAGCGCATCGTTAGTGAACAGCCTACGTTTCTTTTCATCTCTACCTAGGAAATCGTTACCCCAAAAGCGGTGCTATTCCAAGTGCTAATTTGCATTCACCAGTAGCCTACGTAAGCAGTGGTTCTCAGCCTGAGGTTTTGGACATCTGAACTAGGGCCAACAAGCTTGTCTATTATGTCATTATTTCATATTGTTTCTTTATTAATGTGTAAATCACTGTCATGGCAACATGTCAGATAGATTGAGAACTTCTGATATACAAAATAGAGCTGACATGTATCATACTTACCCTCTGATATGAATGAGCATTATCCTTTTCCTACTGGGGCGGCAGTGGCTCAGTGGGTCAAGTAGGTTGTCCAGCAATCGGAAGGTTGGTGGTTCAATCCCCGGGTCCTCCTGACCAAGTGTCGAGGTGTCCATGAGCAAGACACCTAACCCCAGCTGCTCCCGACGAGCTGGCTGGCGCCTTGCATGGCTGACACCGCCGTCGGTGTATGAATGTGTGAATGAATGGGTGAG
>JACXGM010006590.1:6278-32439 GCA_016801145.1 Umbra pygmaea | reverse complement strand
GTGTGTGTGTGTGTGTGTGTGTGTGTGTGTGTGTGTGGGAAGTGAATGACCTGTGAGATAGAGGGCGGCTCTAGAGAGCGGTGAGTCAGCTAGCTGGGTAGTGGTCTGGCTCTTCCATCTCTGTGTACTGTGCCACGTGGGAATCACATGTCTCTTCCGGAAGCATTTCCTCACACTCTCCACGTCTCGTTCACACATACAAGATACTGCATCAAAACTAACCACCGCTAGAGATGGAAATGAGTGTCCACGTGTCTCTGGTGATGAGGCTGTTTGTCTTATTTGTCACACATGCACATGCATTTGTTTATTGCTGAGGTGTTGAGTGTTTGTGAACTTCTCACCCATATTTTTCCTAGTATAGACATTTGTGATTCCTTATTTAACCCTCAGCTTGTGTTATTAATTATGTGGAACAATCCAAGCCATTAATTTCACCCATCCTAAAAAGGAGAGCCAGAAATGGAATTAGGCTGTTTGGAATAGTGGATTCTCCTTTTCATCTCGCCTCATCCATTATGGGATTACCTTGATAATGTTCAGGACTCCCTGTGCAAGCCTCGGATTCATTGTACTGCTTCTAAAACACTTCCTGCCATCATTTCTTTATTTGTTTGGCAAGAGCCCTCTTCGATTGGACACAGCACAGTGCACTCAAACAACCGTGTCTTGTAATGCCATTTTGCTGCCTATTATTCCCATACAGGTTTATTTCATAACACAGAACCCATTTTTTATTATTATTTTTCTTAACATTTATTTATACAGTCAGTCTGAAATCAAGGTCTCTAACAGCTGAGCCCTGTGCACAGAAAACACAATTTAATCTAAACATAGAAGCACAGTTGTGTATCACAGTTACATTCAAAAACCATACGTTCATTTAAAAAAAGTTGTACATTATTCCAATAAGAACAGAGATATCAAGCTTAAGGTTTTTTTGGAACTCATTCCAGGAATAAAGGGAATGATATATAAGTAGTTTTCCCAAACTCTATATGTACCCGGGGAACCTCCGATGCTAACCGATTTTTGGAGCGAGTTTTATAACCACCAGTAATCCAGGTTGTTTCAAAGGAGAGATAATTTGGTAGCTTTTTCATTATAAAAGCCGCACACTCTAGAACTCAGATGCATATAAACAATTTTTAATACTACCAACGTTTCGACAGACAAACTGTCTTCATCAAGGTGCTTTTTCATTATAGCCTCGTAGTCAAACACCAGCCAGTGTCTGTCTCTCCTGGAAGCCAAGGAGTCCCATCCAAGCAAAGTGTATAAAATACACTGATGCATGCAACATTGTGAACCTTTTATAAAGCGCAGAGCCAAATGATAGACAACATCGAGGCTGGTGCATGCAACATTGTGAACCTTTTATAAAGTGCAGAGCCAAATGATAGACAACATCGAGGCTGATGCATGCATACATAATAGATAACCATAATCAAGAACAGATTAGTAGCTTCAACAACTTTAAGTCTGCTGGAAAGACAGACATGCTTTGTTTCTATAAAAGAAACCAATATTAAATCTCAGCTTCCTCACCAAATCTGTAATGTGTTTTAAAAGAAAGATGTATTGGACTAGAATAGAACCTATTAGAACATATTCCGATGCCAATGGTCACATTCTTATCAGCCAGTTCAGCCATGTGCGGGCGACTTTTGGCATCTCAGTCGTTATAGGTTAAAGTATAAGTGAGAGCGGCCGCTCTCTGAGTTGACTGTGCCTTTCCATCCTGGCCCTCATAACAAACCGGATCAGTTTCACCTTTCATTGGGTCAGATTATGTTAGGTTCTAATCTAATCCAATACATGTCCTCCCTGTTTTTCTACTTGTTCATTCTTCTCCAAGGTTATGTGATGAGTTGCAGATGTAAGAACACTTCTTAAAGTGCTTTTCCTCCTTGTGCGCACATCTGATGTGGCGTTTGGGTCAAGGGTCGTTTTTAAACAAGGGGGAACAGAGGCAGTGGGGAGGGAGGTGGTGGGCGGGAGGACAGACAGGTTTCCAGACAAGATCAGGTGCTTCCTCAGTTAGGGGTCAGGGCAATGACTTCGAAAAAAGGGACGTGTGCACGTATGCACACATTCAAAGCGCATCTGTGAAATGCAAGTCTGGGCCTCTGTGTGAAATTCATATGAAATTAAAGTCTACGGTGAGCATTTGGTTGATTCACTCACACACATAAACACACACAAACACACACACACACACACACAATCCATGATGTGACGCTGTTACTGTCCTATTACTATACTTCTGGACCTTCGTCACATAGACCCTTAATCCCCCACGTGGTCACTGGTCAGGGCAGCAGCACTCAGGTTCTGGAAGAGACTGAATATTATTAGAGAAACATCTGTATAGAATAAAAACTGCTAACAGGGTGGGTGAAATGGACTAATCATATTCAGGAAATATTAGAGTTGGACTGGTTTTCATTCATCAGGGAGCTTCAGGTTGAATGGCTTACCGTCTTGGGTGATTAGCAGTTGTCGTGTAGACCCAGGCTGTGTCTGGTTTCAGTGTTTTGGGAGATGGCACAAACAGGTCTGGGACCAGGCGAAGGTGAAGTCGTTCTGTACTTCTGGAGAGTCCAGACATTCGGACGTGAAAACACTCCCAGGGGGACCAAAACCAGCCTTGCCATCTACGGATCCACAGAAATAAGAATCACACACAGTAGCTTCCACACACAAACTCAGACACACATGGGTTGAAACTGGATTTTCCTTTTCTCTTGAAACACAAATAGTGTAAAACATTGCACCCACTTGGTATCTCTCCTGAGCTCAGCTGATGCCAGTATTCAATCAAGGTGAACATTTTTTATAACAAAAGAGCAGAGTCGGTTCCATGTATTCTCTTTACAGCAGTGACCATTTAGACTACTGTATTTCAGAATATTGTGATCTACATAAGCCTATTTTAGGTCACTTGTTAATCGTCAATCCGGTATGTCCTCCATTGGCTCCCAAAATGGTATATCTATATGCTTAGGATTTAAAACAATTCTCCTTTTTTAGAGAAGACAGCGATCCTCTAGCCAAATTCTGCCAAATTTGAGTAGTTACTTACATTAGACCTGTAATTCAATTTACTTTGGGGAATTTTTTGCTTCTTCTTGTTTATTAGATGTGCCACCTGTAACTCTAACTGTATACACATTATTAAAAGATCAACTGGGTTTGCAGTAGATATGCATGTTAATTGTGAATGTAAAGCACATCCCAGTGAACAAAATAACTTGTTATTTTTATGTCTTGTGCTCAATGATTTGTCTTATGCATCAGATATTGGTATGCTTTTTGATTATCTATGCAAATAGTTAAATATGTACATGTGAAATCTAGTCACAGGACGCCTGTCTAAATCTGCGTTGATATTCTCCCAGATCACCAGAAACATTTATTGTCTGTCTTATTGGCCCAATCCGACCACCTCCAGGGAGCGAGAATGTCTCTCAGTGAAGTCAGTTATATACTATATCATTTGCAACAGAGATGTAATATAGCCATAGAGGCAGGAGTTGGAAATGAATGTTTCAGCAGGGATAAATGGGAACACTTTATGACCCATGTGCTGAATGGCCCGCCACACTGTAAGCACCGCTGGCGATCCCCGTTGATCTGAATGGAGCTGAAAGCAAAGCGCCTCTTAGCTGGCTCTTTGGAGCACACCCAAAGAAATGACTTTCAGCGTCCATTCAAACATGTTCCCTGGGTTTGGAGGAATTCCCAAGGTATCTGATCTCAGACAGACGATGCAAATAGTGCCAGGTACAGCGGTAGCATTTTCTTCTAAATTCAGCAAACTGCTAAGTCCTTTATTTGCCTTACAATATATATCAACACCTACAAAAATCATTGTTCTTGGGAGACCGAAAGAAAAGGAACAGACTATTGGCCGAACCGAAGCTTGAACCCCCTTTTTTGGGAGCTTAAACTACACCAGTTCAGAATGCTATTGTAGTGTTTTTTACTAGAAACTTCAAGGCTCATTTATTACATTTTTATCATGGGGAGTTCTGCCCCTAACCCCCCTCTCCTATCCATCTCTATGACCCTCTCTCCCTGGTGTGGTTCTTTTCTCCTTCAGATGGTCCACTGGAGCTGCCCCTGTTCCAGCTGATCCCGTCCCAGAGGCAGGCAGTTTTCCGTGGGGACCGTCTGCCCCTGCAGTGCACCGCCTCCTACCTGGAGCCTTCCATCTCCCTGCACTGGCGCCACAATGGACTGGTGGTCCACAGCGATGAGGCCAGGGGCGTCTACGTGGAGGACACTGTGGCGCATGACTGCTGCTTGCTCACCAGGTAGGGGGAACAGTGGATATGAGGCGTAGAGACGCTTGAAGTAGCCCACTGCACTTCTCACATGCACATACACACACACAAGTGTGCTCATGTGGAACTATTGTGCAATTCAACCCAAGCGCACACATGATTTACACTGGGATATTGTCCATTTGAAGTAGGAATCTGCAAGGACATGGACGTAATTGATTTAGCTGTGCCACTACCACTCTCAGCCAATGTCTGAGCGTCTCAGGTGATTTGCATAGCGCCCAGCGAGCGTTGTCGGAGCGCACAGCAATCACGCGCTAACAGAAAGAGATGCTGAGTCGTAATGACAGTGATGAAGCAGGCAGCGTGGGATCAACCGTCGTTCTCTTTTCTCTTTGTGTTTCCTCTGCACGATTCCACTGTATGTCTTAGAGTGCGTTCCAACTTTTTTAAATAATATCAAACACTGACTGTACTCAATACATTGGACCCATCCAATTGTGCCTTAAAACCCTGCCCATCTGGCCCTAAAGTTGACAGTAAAATTATTGGAAATATTAAAAGTAATATTTGAACCCCAGGGCATGCCTGGCTTGGCAGGCAAAAACGCTCATACGGAGGGAGTGCAGTGCTGTTGATTAGTTTAACTTCTGCTAAGCTCTAAGCCGGAGGCTCTAACATAAATATTGAAGGAGTGCTGACAGTAATATGTTTCCTTGTGTCAACAAGGTTGGAACGCTTGTTGTCACGGTTCACATAGAACCAGGAATTCCAGTTCTGAAAGGATAACTTCCCGGATTGCCGTCGCTCCCAGCGACCGTGATTCCCACTTTCAGCTTTCATAGTTCACTTCTGATTATGTATTCCCGTACATCAATGCCTTGCTAGTCTTTCATTTTTACCCGTCCTCGTTGTTTCATTTGTGTTAATGGATTGTACTGTAGCCATCTGCTGACAGGGAATGACTAGCTAGCCTTTCCAATGAGGTCTGTTCAGCTCTTCACACCTGGCCACTCATTATGAAAGGGCTGATGACAGTGGAACACTCGTAGCTATTAGCGACAGCTGTAGTTCCGCGTGTTCACACAAAAGCCCTTCAAACTGCTTTGGTGAATTGATGATTTGTATGTGTTAAAGTAATGGTGAGTGATGTCTGGCTTCACTACATCATGCAGTGGGGTAGCCTAATATAGAATCCATGGTAGGTAGTGTTCACTTCTAATAGTCTTTCTTATGTAATCTAAGCCCATTAAGTTACTCTAGGGTGATTGGGTGATTTGCGACGCTCATCAGTGTTACCCGAGCCCTGTGATTGCTCCCTGCGAATGCGACACAGGAACACACACTCTCACTTTACAAATGTGTTGTGGCAATGTACGCAGACACACATGAACCGGCTTCACACTCCCGACACTCTTTTTCCAGCCGTGAGTCCCAGAGTGCCATGTAATGGATTGTGGCTCATTGTGATTCTGATTGGGCTTCGTAATTAGCTGCTGCTTTCCCTTGTATACACAAATTGTGAAATTTCCCCCCTCTGAGTGGAATCTATGGAGTAATGTTGCTTTTGGCAGCCACGGGCTGAGTCTAGCTCTCCCTGAAGAGAAGGAAATGCAACCTGGAGCTGATGGAATGCCGCGGTTTCCACTCCAGACCGTCTAGAGGGTAAAATGGCCCTATCCCACAACACCAGTCTTAGGAGGCCTGTCCAGCCTACAGTGTGCCGAATGGCGGGAAGGTACTCAGGAATCGGGTGGCGGCATTCTCGTTCTCCCATTAAATAAAAGATTGGGGATTAATAATGCTCTGGCCCACCCGCCCACCCGCCGTGCCAGAAGCCAGGGCCGTGTCAATGGCAGTTTAACGACATGAGGCCTTTTTTCTAGACGTTACGCTCTCTGTTGATTGAGTTCACCTTGAAATGACGTCCTCTGAGCAGCGTTTGTGTGTGTGTGTGTCTGTCAGTCTAGCCCTGCATAATGGCCCATTGGAGAGGAAAACTCTAAGCACACAGGATTTATCATGTAGCCTAAAGCTCCTGATGCTTTATTTAATCAGACACGCTGAACTTAGCTGAACTGACATTGGATATTATGTCTCCTGGTAAAGCCATCCCTAAAAAAAGTAGTCACTCCATTGGTAAGAGTGTGGAACTTGCAACGCCATTGTTGTACGTTTGAGTCCCACAGAGGACCATTAACAAAATGTATATATTCACTACTCTACTGTAAGTAGCTCTGAAATAAGATTTTAATAAACAAATTACTTTGAAAACAAAAGTCCTATTTTGTTACCTCAACAGAGTGCATGCACAAACCAACATTAGTCCTTCATTCTTCAGATGGTGATATACTGCTGAAAGTCCCAGTGTAAACGGTCATGTCATGTAATCTGGTCTGGGTGTCGTTGAGGATATTTGAGGTGTAACACTCACAAGCATATTGGGATAAGATCTTCCATTTCCCATGGAAGGGGGGGTGCCTGTGTGTGTGTGAGTGAGTGAGAGAAAGATGGTAATCGAAAGAACATGTTTGTTTGAATGTCCCCAAACTCTGCGTCAACTAGGAAAACAGAATAAATAGGGACGTTTGTGGTCTCTACACTGGCAAGCAAAACATCGCTTTATCAAAACCCAATCATTTTTGGGGAATAAATTAACTGTTTAGTCTTCATACAGTCGTATGCAAAAGGTTAGGCACCCCTGACAATTGCCATGATTTTCATTCAAAAATAATTGGGTTTTTGGATCAGAATTGCACATTTTCAAAATTGCAAGTTTTTTGTTAATCCAATGAAACTCATTTCACTACCAAAATATGACTGTGTCCTTCAGTTATTTGATAGATCAAAATGAAATTGCTGATCCAAATACCCAATTATTTAAAAATGAAAATCATGGAAATTGTCAGGGGTGCCTAGACTTTTGAATAAGACTGTAATCATATACCTATTAATCTGTTTGCCAATGTGTAAGCGCTTGTAATCTGCCTACTCTGCCTCCCTTGCTAACACTAGATTGCCCTTTTTAATGTAAGGCAAGGGTTTGTGTTATGTAAGCATTAACACACAACAGACTATGTGTTGCCTTCGGCCTTATGGTTTCTCATGCTGCTGAGGTGTACGGTTATTCCCTGGCAACGCACAGTCTGTCATGTGTTAAAGCGCTTTTTAAAAAGGTTTCCAAGATTTATTTGTGAAAAATATTTTTTTAAATTTATAGTTTTGCAAAAGAAAATGGTTTAAGGCATGCAGTTATCATCTAATATTAACGTACCCCTCACCACTCCTCTTACTGTTGCCATGTTAGTACGCCTCATAAAACAAGTAGATCCTATTAAGCGATTCATTTACCTAGTGGTCACATGGTCTGAACACTATATTGGATGAAAATTATAAAATGGCACACGTTTACAAGTCTGCTTTAAATGCGTTTGTTTATGCTTTCAAATTTTTTGGTTGATTTCGACTCAACCCTGTCAACATAAGACACTGCCTTACTTGTATACAGAGGTGTCAAAAGCACAAGTAAAAGTACCCGGCTGGGTTCACCTGTTTTGGGAAGTCCCTAAATAAAACCCAAATGATCAGGTAATGGGAATTCATTACTACCTGTTCACCACAAATAATCTTTGGTTTACTCTTGGTATTAATTTCATAGATCACTGATTACTTATGAACTCTCCCTACTGTTCATTTTGGTCTCAATTAGGAACTTCCCAAAACTTGTGAACTCAGCTGCGTTCATAAACCATACTTTTACTTTTATTTCTGACACCTATGCTAGCATACTGTAATGAACTGTACTATAGGCCAGAAGCGTCATGCACCTATTTTTTTAAGGGGGCACAGTGTGCTAGCATAAGGGGGCACACACGAATACAGGTGCGCACAAGTACTGATATTAAAAAGAAAATTGAATGCCCCTGCTGTAGGTCTACACTGTCGACATTTGTGTGTTCAGAGATTCGTTTTACCTTCGTTTTAACAAGTGGTAATTTTGAGTTACTGTTGCCTTTCTATCAGCTCAAACTTGTCTGGCTGTTCTCCTCTGATCTCTGCCATCAGTAAGGCATTTTTACCCAGAGGACTGCCTCATTGTATAATTTCCCTTTTTCAGAACATTCTCTGTAATCCCTAAAGATGGTTGCACGTGAAAATCCCTGTAGATCAACAGTTTCTGAAATACTCAAACCAGCCCGTCTGGCACCAACAACCATGCAAAATTCAAGTCACTTAAATAAAAAAATACCCCATTCTGATGCTTGGTTTGAACTTCAGCAGATCGTCTTGACCAGGTCTACATGCCAAAAGGCATTGACTTGCTGCCACGTGATTGGATGATTAGATACTTGCCTTAATGGGCAGTTGAACAGGTGCAGCTAATGAAGTGACAGGTGAGTATCTGGCTAACTTACGAAGAGTTCAGAAATTAATGTTGGAGTAATTATTGTATAATATAAATAATTGGCTTCCATGCATCTTGCTATGACCTTCACCAGTCTTTCATATTGATTTTAGATGATTTGATGCAACTCCAGTTTTAAAGATTCAAGCAGCTCAGCTTTGTTTTATGGCTTGTGAACATCCATCTTCCCTTTGATCACATTCCAGAGGTTTTCTACGGAATTGATTTAAGAAAAATGTGCATTAGTCTAAATTTATTACAGTGCTGTATACACTACCAGTCAAAAATTTTAGAACATCCAGGTGTGTTTTGTTAGAAATGCATACCTTCATTCACCAAGGTAACATTAACTTGAGCTGAAAACATTGTGAAAACATGATAAATTATGGTTGAACTAAATGTTTCATTATAGAGCACTGAATTCATAGCTCCTAAAAATGTGGCGTTGCTATTGAATGTGAATAACTCATTGTAAATCTGTAATTTACTACGGAAAATATAATGGTCCACGTGCAACATAGCTAATGTCTTGAATACTTTTTTTTACCAATTGTATGCCACATTGATGAATTTCAAAAACATGAAACATTAACAGGTGTTCTAAAACTGACTGGTAGTGTAGAATTAAATTTACAGACAGGTCCACAAATATTTAAACGTTACATAAATGTCCTGATTGTAACTGTACACTAACACAGTGGACTTGTAAGGAAACACTAAAGATGTGCTTTAAGATTAGACTCATGTTTAGCCTATAATGTGGTTAAAGTGGGGTTCAGGTTGCACAGTAACTCTCTTGGTAATTGGTTGTTTGAAAGACCCTGTTTTTACTATGTACAGTATACGGACTGATGTTTCCATTTATCCCCACAACACCAGACCATTACAGTTGTGTTCCTGCCAAATCACAAGTGGCCCTTTGGATTTGAGTTTTGTTTGCAGCGGTTTATTCTGTAATAACAAAATGTTGTAATTAGTAGAGGCATATCAGTGGCCACTTTTTGTGTAGCACTAGTGGAATGTATCATGGAATCAAGTGTCCTGGAGGTGCAAATGAAACCCTGATGGCACTAGGTATAGTGATACTTTGTGTGGAATTGTATCATTAGTCAAGACCATTATCATAACAACGATACCATGAACGTAAGCAGGTTTTCTGGAATGTCACACCCCTTGTCAGTGTAATTCCACACCTACAGTAAGTATTGCCTTTTTGCCTCATCATTCTGATTCCCTGAGCATGTTCATGCAGTCTCGGTTCATTCTCTGGTTTATTGTAAACCTAAATAATGTGTTGGTGTGCATATGCCACGTTGTATGCTTGGTATCAAACTTTGTTGTAATTCCCTGACATCTGGATCTTTTTTTTAATTTTAGGTTATCATGTACTGTGGGTGACAGAGTTACAGAGCTTAAGCCCAGGGGCAGTTTTACTTTCTTAGAATCGAGGCCAACTTGGTGTCATTATTTACATGCCCTGAGCTGAGATAACAATTCTAGTTTATGCTTTCTACCTGGTTAAATCAGTGGCATGTTCAAGAGCTTCAAACCATCTTTAAGTGATAAATAATCTTTCATTCTAAATTACAAATATTGTACTAATAACACATCTTGATTGTCTCAAATAGAGCTTTTCTTTCCTTGCCTTGATACTACACATATTTCCAATAGAAATTGATTGTATTTGACCCACGACACCTCTTTCAAAAACTTTGTAGAACAGTCCTGTATGCCATGTGGAATCTGATGCTCTTGGGAAGTTAATATTTCAAGCATAAATGCTTGTTTTGTTTTTCTGGACTTGTGTGTCTATTAGGGTGTGTACTGATTAAATATGATGATCAAATGTTGGTATCAAGCCAATTTTGCTCTTCACCCTGATGTTTTGGTCATCATTCTGACAGTATCTTGCAATAGTGATGAATAATATCATAATGTTTTAGTGAATCACTTGTCCCTAATTGTTCTATACTGTCATTGAATGAGGAATCTAGAGGCTGCTATCCCAGGTGCTCTATTGTAATCTCAAGGACAGGTTCACTGTCACTTCAAGATGGGGGCGCTCTTACATTTGAATCTTTCAGCGTTCAACATTTTAACCTGCCAACATACACTATATTTTCACCTGAATCCTTGGTTTACTGTAAGGTAACTGTAATGTAAGATTGCACAGAATTGTTACAAAATCCTTATAGTTCTTTATTAACGGGGATTAAATGCATTTTAAAAAGACAACAGAACCACGGGAGGTATGCTATACAATTTTCACACTTCAGTTTTGCCCCAAGTTTTTGCTTTTTGTTTTTCTTTAAATATATGATGTTATTTACTGGTAGATTGATTCCTTCTTATGTGTATTTGTGGTATACAGGAGATTATCTACAAGTGAATATATTTTTTGGTACAGATTTTGTTTCTGCTTCCTCATCAATGCTGTTTTGACCAATTTGTATGTTTTATTGATGTTGTACAGCTCACTGTTTTATGTCTGATCTTTTAAGGTACAAGGTCATGTGGCTGTGATCATGCAGGTATTAGTGGCTTCTGTTTGAATAAGCTAAGGAGAGAAAGTGTCAATGTCTGTAATCCTTTACTGTGCTGTGGTTGAGGGTTTAGCAAGAGTTGAGGAAGATGTTAATCTTCCCAAAGACTCTCGATTGAACCCATCTTTGAACCAGTACAGACACAGGTCCAGTGTTTGGGATGACGTATTACAGTAGTCAGACTACTTTTTTTACTTTCACAACTCAAGTAATAAGTTAGGCCTACTAGTTACATTCATAATGAAAAAATGTGTTACATTTGAACTGTTTTTTTTTGTGCTAAAACACAAAAAGTGAATGCTCAGACCAAAGCGTCGAAACCGTAACGTCTGCATGTATTTGGTACACTCAGGCACCAAATGAATAAACACAATGTCGGCATGGCACCGTAAACAATTCTGTAACACACGGTGCAAAACACTACACACATCGTGCATGTGTTACAGACTTTGGCCAATGATGAAACACTCTGCAGTCAGCACGTCCATTCAATAGTTAAAACACACATGACATTAGCAACACTCCCGCACACATCGTAAAACACTTAACCCGTAACTGAACACCAATCAGTCACTATATAATTCAGGTATGAGCACCTGTCGTGAGACAATCGTGAAAATGGAGGCTGAACGAGAGAGGAGAACGAGGAAGAGACGGGGAGGGAAGAGGGAGAGGAGATAGAGGAAGAGACGCTGGTAAAAACCAGACATCAGGACTGAAACATCATCGGCCAAAGGGCCATCGAGAATGTCGCCAGGCAGTGCGGGGACAACATCACCATGTGTGCAGCCCTTAGTGGTCAGGGGGTCCTCCATCACCATGCCACCCTGGGTCCCTACAACACTGCACACATACTGACATTTCTGCATGGACCAACCAGGGCAGCCCATGTTCGTTGTCATCTGGGATAATGTCAGTTTCCACTGCCCCCTTTTTTCCCGGTCCCCAACCTGATAGGGGAATTATTTTTGGCATGGCGGTGAAAGGTCTATGGCCGCCTACACATGCACGCGTGCCACTCCTGCGAGCAATGGAGGAGGCATGCGGAGACATCGAGGTGGGCTCGATCCACGGGTGGATACGCCACGCCCGGCGATATTTTCCCGTTGCCTGGCAAGGGAGAACATTGCCTGTGATGTGGACGAGGTGACGTGGCCCGACCCCAATCGACGGAGTGATCCCTGACTTGTAATGGGAGTTGTTTTACTACCTGTACAATGATTCACTGAGGCTTGGTTACAGGAATAAAAACGGTTTAAAAACTACAAATGACAGAAGTGTCTTGAGTAAAGTTGACCAGTGTGTTGTGTCTGTTTGACTGGTTGTTGTTCATGTGCATGTGTGTTAACTATTGATCTGAAGAGGGCCTTTTGAAGTCAGAGTGTTAAGTTTTGATTGCAGAATGGCAGTTTTGACATGGCAGTTCAATCATAATCTTCAAGTGTTGTGTAAAGCATTCTTGTGTGTTGAGTTTTGACTCGATGAGCCAAATTATGCATTTTGTGTGTTAGCAATTGGAAAAAACTGTAATGTTTATGCTTTGTTTTTTATGTTTGGAAATAAGTGCAGGTCCTGTCTATTTTGAGTTTGGCCTGAACCATAGTACTACTCCAATGTACATGTTGTCTTATAATAAAGCTTTTAATTTGTATCATTTGAAATACAAACTAATGGGTTATTTTTTGTTTTTACTCTTCCAAACAGCCATAAACATTTAGCTAAATATTTGAAACAGTGCAAACGATTTTCGTTCGTATCTATTATATAAGCATTAAATCATGTGACAATATTCACTAATTTAATTAAAACAGTTGACTATTAATACAAAATTAAGACAAATAATGAACTTTAATGAAATACAATCATTATTATACCATTTAGAACATAATCTCTGGCATAAAAGTCAAACTAAAAAGGAAAATTTGTTTTTTTTCATGAAACATTTTAAACTGTTTAAAAGATCAAGTTATTTCGCCAGATTTTGTAGGATGGAAAATTGTTTGCTTCAATCAATTAAAATGGTAACAAAGTCTTGTAGCTACTTTAAGACAAGCTGCATAATGTGTTGTATAATGTGTGTGCACTTGCAAGCAGCATAATCGCTGCAGAGGAGACGTATGTAAGTCTCTGCAGAGAAGAAAAAACCTACCTGTCTTGCCTTCATATTTTAAAAAATTACGGCATGTTCTGCATTTTACATTCTCATTGGATTCACCAGTGGGTTTACCGTCCAGACTTCCCTTTTCCTCCTGCGCAACCATACTGTACACCTTTTTATGAGTTTAGCCTACCTCTGCCCCTCCGCATCCATTTCGCTGACTCCCATATGATATTGAATTTTGTAAGGTACCTTAGCCTATTATTTCTGTGAGTGAACTGAAAATAGAAAATATTTAGAGTTTCAGTTTTAAATATTTAGACTTTGGCTTATTTGATTCTGGCTTGAATGCAAAAGTTTAGGCACCCCTGATAATTTCCATGATTTTCATATTCTATCAACTAACTGAAGGACACAGTAATTTTGGAAGTGAAATGAGGTTCATTGGAATAACAAAAAAAGTGCAACATTCATCAAAACAAAATTAGACAGGTGCATACATTTGGGCACCCTTGCCATTTTGTTGATTTGTATACCTGTAACTACCGTACATGGCACCAATTAATTGGAACACACAATTGGTTTAGTGAGCTCATTAAGCCTTGAAAACTTCAGGAACCCCCTAAGCGAGCAAGTTCCTTTGAGTATCCCCAGAGTTCCTTGAGACTCTCCTAATTCTAATAGTGTAGTTACTTTCAATAAAGAGTAACGCAGTCACGTTACATAGTTACATTTTGGAGAATTATCTAAGTATAAAGTAACTAGTTACTTTTTAATTTAACGTTACACAACACTGCACAAGTCTCTCTCTCTCTTTCTCTCTCTCTCCAGTTTCCCTATTTATCAATTCTATTCAAATTGCTTAATTTGCCTGGTGTAACAATGTACATGTTGCAAAAGCATACTGTGGAAACAATTTAAAAAAAACTAGTCTAATTCCCCAAGATGTGAATCTTCTCTGGAAAATCATTATTTTGTTGCTATACTGCCAGGACCCAGGTCTGAAAGTATTACATAAGCAGAGCCAAACTCTGCTGCAGGATATGTGATTTGGGTGAAAACAGGCAAAGATGGACTTAGATACAAATTATTTCGTATTATAGATACTACCTATAGGGGATGTGGGCCAATCATTGATACAAGTATTGACAAGCATCGTCAGAATTTATACTGCACACCGTCTACTGCCAATGGATTCAATTATTTAATGTTTTAGTAATTTAGGAACTTTAGTAACGACAGTAAAGATGTTTCAAATGTTTTTTGGAAGACACATTTCTTTCTATTTTCTTTCTCTATTTTCTTACTATTTCTCTCTCTTTTCTCTTCTCTCTTTTTTCTGTCTGTCACACACACTCCCTCTCAAGGCCGGACTGGGACTCATTTTCAGCTTGGGAGTTTTATGGTGCACCAGCCCAGTTTGTGATGGTGGTTAAATAATAAGTGCATATAATAAACATTGCCACAGGAACTATTAAAAAAGGTTTGAAGAATGGAGTTGCATTTTGCCCATTTCAGAAGACTTACTTGTTACTTCTGTTTGCCATTTTTAGCAAAACAACATGACACAGTGCTTACAAACCAACCTTAAACGCTTGAGCATTGCACTGATCTTTTGCCTAATTAACAAACTGTTTTATATAGGGAAAGGATCTATTGTGTCTTCACATTAAATATTACATTATACTGATGGACAAAAAACTACTTTTGATTCTTAATTAATATGTTAATAGAGGAAAAAAAATACAAATAGACTGACCCCGAAAAGAACTTGGGGGCCAAGGTTAGTTGGAGCAATCAACAAAAAAGGCAGAAATTAGTTATGTGGTTCGGTCTTTAATCAATCAAAAGAAAGTTACAGGTGACTGACGTTCAGACACCAGACTGGCCTCTTCCTCACAGAAATCTGTTCAGACCCTATTTGTCGCCTATACCGAACCAAACAACTAATTTCTGCCTTATTTGTTGAGTGCTCCAACTAACCCTTGCCCCAAAGTTCTCTTCAGGGTCAGTCTATTTTGTATGCTTTTGACTTTGTTGTTGAGTACCCCTCCTCACCTATTTGATGAAGTGCAAAAGGCATACCTGAACTCTGTTAATAGAGGACTTTAGCCTGATTACATTTTTCCGAGGGGATATTACTTTTACTCCAGTAGGCTACAGGTCGTGCATGGCCTAGGCCTGCTTTATCTAACCCTAACCCTGGCTCACTTATGAATTATATCTGAGGTAATGGAAAACATTTTTTTCATTTAACATCTAATAGTTACAATCATATCTTACTAGCAAAACTATGTTTTTCATTGATTTGGGTTACAATATTTTTTAGTTTGACAATAATCACATAAATCGTCACGTTTGATGTAATGAGGGTTTTCTTTATTTGAATATATCTTAAACCAAACTAACCAGGCATATTGTGGTTTGGGGTGCAGTTTTTTACAGTTTGCAATAATTACATTGTCAATTTTAAGTTAATGTCCGATAGATGGATATGTGTGTGATTGACTGTAACTTGTTCTACCTTACCTGTCTCATCATCATTGCCATCATGTATCACCGATGGGCTTTGGGTTGTCAACTATGGGCTGGTTTGTCCTCGATACACATCTGTTAATTGGGCACTTTGGTCGTGTGTGATCCAAGTCTTTTCTTTTTTTAATCTTGCCTTTTCTGCTCCTTTTGTCTTTTTATTATCCATTTCATACAATGCTATCAGTCACTTGTCAGTCTGTATCTCTGGTGTAAACTTATAATTACATCAGGTGACCAATTAAAGATTTCAAGGGCACATTAGGTGTTGGCCATGTGGGCGTGCCAGCCCAGTTAGCAGCATGTGTGAGTGTGTGTAAATGAGAGAGAGAGCGTGAGATAGGAAAGGTTCTCGGAGAGTGGGCCGCTTAACCCAAATCAGCAGGCTGGTGGCTCAGGCTGCAGCAGCAATGACAACATCTTCACTGGCCCAACAACCAGCGGCCGGCCCACTGGGAATGGTCCTGATTCTCCAGATTACTTATCCCGGTCATGTTCTCTCTCCTCTCGCTCTTACAGAGATGTATAACACTTTGTCTCTCTCTGTCACAGTCTATATTTTTTCTTATATTGCAAATTGGAAATAAGTGTCATAAACATTATATATTTTGTTTTTTAATCAAACTCATAGATGGTATTGTGTCTCCGGGCTTTTTGGATCACTAAAATCAATCTCAGACACCTGTGATAATTAGTTTGCCAGGTGAGCCCAATTAAAGGAAAACTACTTAAGAAGGATGTTCCACATTATTAAGCAGGCCACAGGTTTCAAGCAATATGAGAAAGAAAAAGGTGGTCTCTCCTGCGGAAAGTTTTTTTTCAAACAGTCTTGTTACTGACGAGGGCCGTACAACCCTGGATGGTCTATATTTTTGTATACACTATATTCAAATATAAAGAATTTCTGACTCAACACTTTCTTCCATGGTACAAAAAGAAGAACTGTGCCTTCCGTAACTGTGCCTTCATGCATGACAATGCACCATCTCATGCAGCAAAGAATACCTCTGTGTCATTGGCTGCTATTGGCATAAAAGGAGAGAAACTCATGGTGTGACCTCCATCATCCCATGACCTCATCCCTATTGAGAACCTTTGGAGCATCCTCAAGCAAAAGATCTATGAGGGTTGGAGGCAGTTTGCATCAAAACAGCAGATCTGGGAGGCTATTCTGACATCCTGCAAATAAATTCAAGCAGAAACTCTCCATAAACTCACAAGTTCAATGGATGCAAGAATTCTGAAGGTGATATAAAAAAGGGGTCCTATGTTAACATGTAACTTGCCCTGTTAAGATGTGTTTCATTGAAATAGCTTTTGATGTCAGTAAATGACCTCCTAATCCTGCAAATTCAACAAATTACCATTTTCAGTTCTTTACAACGTATAAAATGTTTTGAAACTGTTGTGCATAATAATTTGGAACAGTTCATCCAGAGTTTTTTATTTTAGAATGAAATACTGTTTTCATTGGGTGGTTTGTTCACTGAAATTCGACCTATACCCTAAAACTGTTGGTGAAAATCATACTGACTGTCATCTTGCATAGACTATTTAGGAAAATCAGTGTAAAATATAATTTGCATAATAATTTGGAACAGTGTATATTTAGTAAAAAAATCAATTTACAATGTTAACATTGCTAGAGCAATTGGAAGATAAGAACATTTTGATCTTGCACTTTGCATATTTCACCTAACATGCTAGTTTCAGTTTTTGCTTTATTTATTTTGTCTGGCTGTGTGTCTTCTAAGGGGAAATTGGTGTGTTTAATGTGGTCATACATTTTGCTGGATATTAGGTAATTCAACTCTGCTTCTCCTTTTTTTCATGGGCAATGTGTGCATAGTCTATGTTTTCTATAGCCTGGTTTGCCTGTGGGAGCTTTTGATAGCAAGGTCAATTCCACAGACTCTGTATACTGTAGTCAAGGTTTTTCCTTTATTTTCGGTCAAAACTGTGGTCAGGTATTCTGCCACTGTGTACTCTGTGTATATGACTAGGTAGCATTCCAATTTGCTACACTTTGTTTGGTCTTTCCATTGGGTCATCTGTGTTGCTGCCAGGGCTCTCTGGTTTGTTTGTTTTTTAAAAGAGACCCAAAACCCGCTGGTCATGAGGCTCTTGAATTAGGTTTATTTCTCTGTCGATAAGAGCTAATATATGAAATGTTTGAGAAATGGGTCCCTTGTTAAGTTTAACAACTGTTTTTGGGGAACACCATTGTAAAGTGTTCAGGTAGGCAGGAGGCAGAAGCGGTAATCCATAACATGTAATATTTAATAAGGGTAATCATGCAGGTGAAAACAAATCAAGAACAAACTAAACACTTGGAATGAACTAAAAAACAAAAGGCGTGCAACTAGGCGCCTGGAGTCAAACACTACACATCAAGCAGACCAAAAAACATAAACCGTAGTACACTTTCCAAATCATAAGCAAAAATACACAAAGCAAATGCTTACTGATTAACCATGATCAGAACAAGCACTGGGACTAAATTCAAACACTAATGATGGAACGAGTAACGTGTGCACATTAACTAGAAACAAGACAGGTGACAAGTTAATTGTGTAAATGTCCTAAATGAGCTGCACACATAACAAAAATCAAGCAATTAATGTCCTGACAGCTTTCTGCCATGGCCTGAGCTGTGACATTACTCCACCCAAAGGAGCGCTCCAGCCTCAAAAACCAACCTAAGGCCGGGGAGCAGGGGGCACTGGCATGGGGAAATAAAGCGGAGCAGCGGTTCTGGTGCAAGGGGCAGAACCACTGGCACCGGTACAGGTGGCAGTGCATCAACTGATCTACAGTAAGAGGCGGAGCCCCTGGCTCTGCGGTTGGGGGTGGAGCCCCTGGTGTTAGCACTGGCTCTGGCATTGGAGGGCGGAGCCCTTGGGTCTGGCGTGAAAGGTGTGGCCTCTGGCTCAGGTGTAACGGGTGCTGTGGGCTCCCCTGCTGGAAGAAACACTGATGCTGTGGGTACCCAGGCTGGAGAAGTCAGTGGTGTTGTGGGTACCCAGGCCTACATGCTGTCTAGCCATGTAAAGGAAACCCATGCCTCCATGCTGGCCAGAGGCTTCTTGGGAACCTACTCCTCCATACTATCTAGCCATGCCATGGGACCCCACTCCTCATGCTGTCTAGCCGTGCGATGGGAACCCAATCCTTCATACTATCTAGCCATGCTATGGGATCCCACTCATCCATGTTGTCTAGCCATGCGATGGGAACCCATTCCTCCATACTGTCTAGCCATGCGATGGGATCCCATTCCTCCATACTGTCTAGCCATGCTATGGGATCCCACTCATCCATGTTGTCTAGCCATGCGATGGGAACCCATTCCTCCATACTGTCTAGCCATGCGATGGGAACCCATTCCTCCATACTGTCTAGCCATGCGATGGGAACCCATTCCTCCATACTGTCTAGCCATGCGATGGGAACCCATTCCTCCATACTGTCTAGCCATGCGATGAAAACCCATTCCTCCATACTGTCTAGCCATGCGATGGGAACCCATTCCTCCATACAGTCTAGCCTTGCAATGGGAATCCACTCCTGCATGCTGTCTAGCCGTGCCATGGGAACCCACTCCCATAATAAAATCCTGGGCAGATGGACTGATATCCCAGGTAGGTTGGTCTGTGCCTGGCAAGCATTGCAGCATTCACCCCCAGTGCCGCCCCCAAAAAGTCCCTTGGGGAAACTGAGGGTGCTGACTGAAATCTAGCAATTTAGATCCTGACAGCCTTCTGACATGGCCTGAGCTGACATGATGGCCCTATGTATAGTGTGTATAGTTTTAATTTTACTCTGCATGTGTTACTTTGGGTTTGGCGTTATGCTTTGATGATACAACCACATTCTTCTGCTTGTGACATATTAATTGGTGGATTTTCCAATTTAGGGAATTATTGCTTGGTTCAATAAGCGGATCTCATAACCTTACAGGTCATTGAAATCTTTTTTAACAGTAGTTGAAGACAGATCCTGTTGTGTTTTGTGTTGCATATTCCATGTATATTCCTGTTTCCAGTGTTGTTTCAACTCCCTGGCATTTTTCTTATGGCACCAGTCAGATATGTGTTTGCTGGGATTGCACATTGTAGTATTTCACAGATACAGTAATTTGTCAATCAGTGATTTGATTTTAGATCAGTTTTGTCTGATTGTTTGTGTCTAATCTGGTCACACATTTGGCAAGGAATTATTATTGCTGCTCAGTCTGGACATAGCCTTGGCCCTTTATCGAAGTCCATATCTCACTATGGCGACCCCTGTATTCTCACTGATTCCGTACATATGTTTACTACATTCTGTCTAATTTGTTTTTATTTATTTTTATTGTCAAAGTGTACTTGTATTCTATATGTACTGACTGTCTGTCTGTCTGTCTGTCTGTCTGTCTGTCTGTCTGTCTGTCTGTCTGTCTGTCTGTCTGTCTGTCTGTCTGTCTGTCTGTCTGTCTGTCTGTCTGTCTGTCTGTCTGTCTTGTTAGTTGTGTGTGTAAGTTCTGTTAGTTCCTTTACATTCCTTTAATTTTTGTACTTAATTCATTTGTTGTGTTAATTTTAGCTTTTTTTAGATAAGATATTTTTTTGCAGACTTTTGGTTGGGATGGCAACCCACACTGGAGCCCTGTCCTTATCTCTGCTTCCAGGTGTGCTGCTGAAGCTACGGCTAGAGAAGAGGAGCTATGGGAACGTTGCTGATGAGTCATGAATAAGCAAATTGGCTGTGTTTAAAAAAAAGTCCTGTCTAGTTGAGCACGGAAATGTCCTTGTTGAGGTGTTTGTTCAAATCAAGATATTCTTCTTTCCATCTGTGGGATTTAATTCTACTGAGCTGTTAAAAATGTGCCTGTTTGGTGGCAAACACCCAACACTGAAATAGAGGCCAAAGTAATGTCCTTTAATCAGGAACAAATCTTAGCGCTGCCATTTACATTGTATGACAGTTATGACAACAGGCTATACATGTATATACACACTCACCGGCCACTTCAGTAGGTAAACCTTGGTAGACCCACTTTTGCTTTTAGAACTGCCCTTATTCTTCATTGCATAATTCAACAAAGTGGTTCGCTCAGAGATTTTGGTCCATTTTGACGTTATTTCATCACACAGTTGCTGCAGATTTGATCTATGATGCAAATCTCCCGTTCCACCGAATGCCAAAGGTGCTGGATTGGACTGACATCTGGTGACCGTGGAGGCCATTTGAATACAGGAAACTTGTTGTCATGTTCAAGAAACCAGTTTGTGGTGAGAGCTTTGTGACAGGGTATGTTATTCTGCTGGAAGTAGCTCTATGGTGATCGGTATACTGTGGTCATAAATGGATGGACATGGTCAGCAACAATGCTCAGGTAGGCTGTGGCATTTTAACGATAATCAATTGTAACTAAGTGTGCCAAGAAATTATCCCCGACGCCATTACACCACCACCAGCCTGAGGTGCCGAATGGTATTCCAGAAGCACATTGGTGCCGACCGAAAGTCCCTTGCCATAGCCTCTCTGAACTTCTCACCCACCCGCTGCTTTGCCTCTGACACGGCAGAGACTGCAGCCCTTCGGGCTCGTTGGTACCCTGCAACTGCCTCTGGGGTCCCCTGGGATAACATATCCCTGAAGGACTCCTTCAGTCTGACAACTTCCCTGACCACGGTGTTCTTGGCCTAGGGTGCTTTGGAACCACATACACTTATGAGCATCCTTATGTTTGAACATAGTGCTTGTTATAGACAATCCATCACTAGCACAGAAGTCTAACGACAAATGCCCACTCAGGTCTAGATCAGAAAGGCCGTTCCTCCCAATCACGCCTCTCCAGGTGTCTCCATTGTTGCCCACGTGGGCATTGAAGTCTCCCAGCAGAACAATGGAGTCCCCTACTGAAGCCCCGTGCAGGACTCCATTTAGGGTCCCAAAGAATGCCGAACACTCCGAACCGTTGTACACAAACAACAGTCAGAGTTTCCCCTCCACCACCCTCAAGCGTAAGGAGGCAACCGTCTTGTACACTGGGGTAAACTCCAACAAAGTGTCGCTCAACCGGGGGTTTGTAAATATCCCCACACACGCCCGGCGCCTCTGGTCCATCGAGGCCTCTGACCTTCACCGCCACCCGTGTGACAGTGCACTCAACCCTTTGCGTTTTTTCCTGTGAGTGGTGGGCCCACAGGATGGAGAGGAGAGATGCCACGTGACTCTTTCGGGCTGTGCCCGGCCAGGCTCCGTGGCAAAACCGGCCAACAGACGCTCGCCGACGAGCCCGCTGCCTGGGCCTGGCTACAGATTGGGGACAGAGGCTTCCTCTGGGCAGGGTCTCGTTTCCTCAGTTATTCATGGGGTCTTTGTGAACCATTCTTAGTCTGGCCCCTCACCTGAAACCACGCTGCCATGGGAAACCCTACCAAGAACACAAGGCTCCAGACAACACTGCCCTCAGGTTCATAGGGACACACAAACCTCTACCACAGTAAGACGATGGTTCCCAGAGACAATGTGACAACTACCATTAGTTACTCATTAAACACATGACCAGTTCGTAATATCTCTCACTTTCTAACCAGTGGAAGAGAGCTAGTATTAGCTTCACCATTCACTTAATGATGCAGCTCTGGGGGCGATGATAGGTAGGAATAGATGACACTGTACACAGTAAATCTGAAATTGTGCCATGCATTCTCCATGGAATATGTGAAACCAACAAGCTAGGCAGGTGTGTTTGGATGAGGCATTTCTCCAAAAGGCTGCTGGCAGTCTCTATGCCAGTTGATAGTTGGACAGCTGACCTCAAATCGAGTATAATATATGAGGAGATAGCCACCGAGAGGCATCTGGTGCACCTGGTCCGAAACCCTGGTCTGTTTTTACTACTGTATGTCCAACATTGTCAGGGCCATTAACAAGATGGTTGTCTGGATGTTTGTTTTCGGACCAATGTGTAGCATTAGGCTTAGAGGCGTGGTAGTCCTACTTAACCTTTATGTCGGGGGTAGCCAAACGAGCTGTTTGGGAGACAAGAATGAATTACATGCAGGGATGGCTGGAGGATGGGGGTCTGTAGATGGGCGGCTGTGGATGGGGGGCTGTTCATAGGGCAGGCATGCATGAAGAGATGTTGGCAGCAAGACTCAGGGTTGAGTGTGCCTATTACAAACTGGTGGGAAACACTTGGCTATTTACCACTACACAGGGCCTTCTGGGAATTTTGTCCTCGGTTAATGAGGGAGATTATTGAGTAAAAATTTTAAACTGTCTCTTTGTTTGTTTCTCTTGTTCTATATCTCTATCCATCTCCTTATCCATCTCCTTGTCTCGATCTCTTCCTTATGTCCTTATTATTTCCGAACCTGGGCATTTTAATCTGTTCCAATTCTTCACATTTCCATTTCGACATTTCTCATTCCCCTGATCTCTTGATTTGACTTCACACTTTTCCTGAAGCTGATGGGCTCTCTGACTTCCTGCAAGTGTCTCCTCAGGCCTCAGTCGTCATGGAGACAGAGTTAATTGTCTTTGTTCTTTCCAGTTCATCAGTGGATTGGTAGACAGTTAGGTTTGATCAGCACAAGAGAATATTTAGAGCCGTCTTAGGGCCGAATTATACTTAGCCAGTACCAATGCGTCTGCTTGAAACAAAATTGCATATTATTATTGTAGTCTTATTCTGTCTTTCATGATAATAGTGGCGGGTGTCCCTCTCCATAGTCAGTTTGAGGGTCAACCCTCATCAATACAGTGTGGTACAGATGTAAATAAAACACTCACTTTAATGAAATTGTAGCAGCAGCTTAACCACCCATTGCTTATGATTAATGGCTGATATATGTTAAAGGTTACATTTCTATTTTTTCAATTTCTTCAGATAGAAACATGACGTGCCAGTTTTGTTCTGCCTCATAAATTGCCATGCAACTGAACAATGATGATTCATCCTATAATATTTTCAGTAGCCTAATATTATCTAATCGTAGCCTACATAATCTTCTTCTCGTAAGGCCCACTGCATCCGCTCTGGCCTGCAGGCAATTTTTCAGATCGGGGTAACAAGGCACTCTTTTTTCATGTTTTCTTCCTTACATATTTATTTATTTATTTGACTTGTTCAATTCCGGCCCTTCATAAAACATGCAGGACATTTTTCCTATACTTAACTTTTGTTTCATGCCCTCATGATTTTTGAATACATTCTATATCATCTATCTATCTATCTATCTATCTATCTATCTATCTATCTATCTATCTATCTATCTATCTATCTATCTATCTATCTATCTACAGTATCTGTCTATCTATCTTCTGTATGAACCATGCAGATATTATGTTCCATTCAAATTCCCTTTGTTTGGGTACTGAAGGTATGATTGCCTGGTGTCTGTCTGGTGATACCAGGTGATGCTCTCCCAAGCGTGTATTAAAGCCATCTTAACTTCCTTCTTGTTTCAGGGTCGTTTGCCTTCAGCTCGGGAAATAACACAAAATCAGATTCATATTGACTGGTTGGCTTGGCCAGTCAAGAACATTGCTCTTTTGGCCCTGGCAAACACCTTGGTAGCTATGCTTGTGTTTGCTTGTATCTGAGGTACACTTCATGTCTTACTGCTAATGCCTGTACCCTGTCTGTTCTATTCTTTAAAACATATGAGCTGTTTCCAACTTGTGGTCTACCCTTGCAAGGTCTGTTCTACTAGTCTGCCTCCTGGTGTTCTCTGACACACCTGTGCCTACCTCTTGAAGAATATTCCAGACCTGTTGGACTGATAGCGTAAATTTCTGAACCATTGATTCACCTTTGGTCCTCATGTTGTCAGACACCAGCAACAGACTCCAAATTCAAAGGTAAAGCCTAGCATCAAGACTAGACCTTGACAGCTCAGTCGATCAATCAAATGTTGTTATATAAACCCTTTTACAACAGCAGTCATCACAAAGTGCTTCGACAGATACCTTGCCTAAAACCCCCAAAGAGCAAGCAACAACAATGATGCACACTGGCTAGGCAAAACTCCCTACTAGTGGAACCTACTGTAGGAAGTAACCTAGAGAGAGGCCAGACTCGGTGGCCATTCCTCATCTGGCTTTACCAAGTGTGGAATCTGAAGGTGCACAGCCCTTTGTATTAAAGGTCACATTTATCCGTGTTCAATTTATGTCCATAAATGGAGATAAGAATGGGTGGGCTGTGACCAGTCTTTGAGTAGCATCAACACAATTTGCTGGTGTTGAGCAGGGACAATGTGATGCTCGCTTGTGCATATTCACTACATGTGCAAACCAAAACACCTGCCTAATGAAGACCAGCTGGGAAGCTTATTGGAAGTGAGTGTGTGCAAGTTTGTGCGGCTATGATTGCCTGTACTGGATAAAGCTAACCTAGGTCACTACACTGGATTGAAGTAGAAGACAAGTAGAACAACATGGGAATGAGCTGTCTGGATATGAATGGGGCTGCATGAGGTATCGTTTATTCATTCCCCAAATCACTCTGAAATAAATATGGGTTTATGGTTGCAATACAGCTAGTTCTCCTAATTTTGTTTCCTATGTATATTTGTGTACGGGAATACGGTAGCTTTGGCAGCAGTTGTTTATCTGTTTATGACAGGAAACAGAAACATTTTACTTAGAGAGAGAAGATGGGAAATACAGCTACTTGGCATAGAATCTCCTCAAATTCCCAAGGTCTGGAATTCTGATTTGCTATTGGGGAGTGGGCATGTTTAAAGTTTACAGTCTTCTAAGCAGGCCTTATGTAAACAAATTGTTACACATATTGCTGTGTAAATAGTTCCTAATGAGGCCTTTGGGAAACTCTGCGCTCAGACGTGTGCACAATAGCGCAGTGTTGGTGTGGATTTAGGTCATTGCTTTGTTTTGTGCCCCAGCCCCTCTCACCACTCCGAACTTTGCCCCAGAGCGCTTCCAGGTCCCTGTCCTAGTTATTATTCAGCATGAGGACAGAGTTTCTATCAAACCAGAGATAGCAGACTGCTGAGGCTGTACATGTCCTCCGCACACTGCTTGGTTATCTGTGGATGAGTTTCCTGGAGAGTTTATGATCTAGCTGACACTTTTGTTGCTAAAGCCCTCAGCGGAGATTCTGCCTTGCTCAGGAGGGGATGAAATAGAGAAGAGCAAGGATAAAGGGTAGGTTCTGAGAGAAGAGGACAGAGAGAGAGAGAGAGAGAGAGAGAGAGAGAGAGAGAGAGAGAGAGAGAGAGAGAGAGAGAGAGAGAGAGAGAGAGAGAGAGAGAGAGAGAGAGAGAGAGAGAGAGAG
>JACXGM010006589.1:0-26149 GCA_016801145.1 Umbra pygmaea | reverse complement strand
ATCTATTGACCAACAGACACTGTTCCAGCCTTCCGGCTCACTTGCAAAAGATACCCAAAGACTGAAAAAGACATGACAAAAGGAAAACTGTGTTTTTCTGAGAGCCTCTTACACCGAAAGACATCCTATTTAACACAGGGGTCAGTCCACCCACCCACAGACACTCACAGACATTCACTCACACCGTTGCTGCAGAGCTTTGACCAAGATGCACAATCAAAATCAAAGGTCAAAACATAAAGCAATTATGAGTATGAGTCATCGACTGAAGCTTGACAGTAACACAGTTAGCTACCGGCTTGGCTGGATGAAAAGATAAAGGAGTACAGTGGGCTGTGTTTAAATAACAGCATGCTGCCGGCAGATCATCCGTGTGTGTTTATGTCTTATATACACTGTATATTAAGTGCTCTCTAATCTCATGTTTAACAGGTAGTGAGTGGCAGTGCATTGGGAAATGTATCATGTTCATCTATCAAGGACCTGGCAACTGGCCACTTAGCTGTCTGTCAGTCTGTCAGTCTGTCAAGTCTGTGTCATAGTGCTATGATTTCTACAGTGTACTCAGAGGATGACACAGTTCCACCCTGATAACCACTTTATAGCGTCTAGAAAGAAGTCGAATATCGCAACCAAATATTCCCTGTACCAGTGTATGTTTGGGCTAAATGTTACTCTGAAGAAAATAAATGCTATGTGGAATGTCAAATACTATACATGAGAACAACATTCACAACCAACCTTATTGTCCGTAATCTGTAATAAAAACATTAAAAAAACTAAAACAGGAAACGTGGTGTTTATACGCATCTATAAACAGGTGAACGACCTAGAACGTGGTAGTTCCTCCAGCAGAAAATGCTCTTGTGGTTGTTCTGTGCATTAAAACCCCACTAGGGCTCTACGATGAGTCACTAGCTGTTATGGTGCCAGTCTATCAGAGCAATGGGCTATAGCAGAGGTGTTTTACAGGTCCCTTAGGTGCCCCCCTGAAGCCTTAACGCAGCTGAGTTTTTAAGCATGGACAGGCAGGACGCAGGTGGTAACATGACTCTGAATCAAAACAGGCTATCTGAAGAGACATGCCCACCAGAGATTAACCAATCCAAACTTGTCATCTAAACCAAGACTTTGTACTATCAATATTCTGTTTACCTGTTCCACTTAAGACAGAAGTTTAATTACAAAACAGAATGGCAAAAGATGTGTCATAAATGTCAAAGAAGCATGGACTAGAAACTATAATAAACTGTACAAATGCATGCATTGTCTATTTTCAACTATTTCAAAAATTTCATTCGAACAAATACACACAGATTGTTTTTACAGAATTAGCTGGGGATGCAGAAAGAGGTATTTCCCCTTCAATAGACATCATCAATCAGCTAATGAGCTCCCTTCCTATTGGCCTACTGGGAGAACAACATTAAACATGTGAGCTAAACTTATTTTGTCATTCAGCTTTTTCCCCCGAATGGCTGGATGTTTGTGGGCAGGATGGTGCAGGGGTCTGAGTGGCTGCCTTGCAGCATAACTGCCTCACTGTGGGCAGGGTTCATATACTAGTGGCTCTCTTTCAGTTCCTTACATGTAGATCGGGAACCTGTGAATTAAATTGTGGTTGTATAGTAGATGAATATGTAGCCTCCAATGTGCATCAACTCAAAGGCTACCATGTTGAACGAACAGCATGGTAAGAAACAGATCAGCTTGGTGACTTGTGCTGGGAAGGATGTGATTGATCTTCGACAATCACACACCTGCAAAGGGGTGACTGATGAGACAAGGCAAGGTCAAAGGGTAATTATACAGTCGTGGTCAAAAGTTTTTAGAATGTAACAAGTATTGCCTCCACAAAGTTTGCTGCTTCAGCGTTCTTAGATCTTTTTGTCAGTAGTTACTATGGTATACTCTATGGTCTAATTACAAGCAGTCCACAAATATCAGAGGCTTTTATTGACAATTACATGACATTTATGCAAAGACCTGGCATGCTGTCAATTAACTTTTGGCCCACATCATGACTGATGGCAGCCTATTCTTGCATGATCAATGTTTGGTTTAGAGGTCGACCGATTATGATTTTTCAAGGCCGATACCGATTATTGGAAGACCAAAAAAGCCGATACCGATTAATCAACCGATTATTATTATTTTTTGTGGAGAAATAATGACATTTCAAAAATACTGAAAAAAACTAACTTTTAATATAGGCTAATTCTTAATTTAATACACAAAATAGTTTCAAATCTCAAATAAATATTTCAAATTATATAAATTTGTTCAAACAAAATGCAAAACAAATGGCAAAACACATGGTAGGCATAGTACGATTTGTATTTGATACAACTTCGCCTATTAAATCTGTTTTGTAAAACAAACCCTTGGGTTTTGCCTCAAAGAACATTTAATCTGTGCATTTTGATAGTTGTCCTTTTATTAACAAATCATATTTGGTGGTGCACAACGGGAGTACAGATATGACATAATTTCTAGAAGCACTTGATGAATACATATGGTTTCAAAATCAATACACAAATATGAAAAAGAATATAAATATAACAAAAGCATTAACTGAGAAACATGGGATTTCGTCTTTAACTACAGAATTATTCTCTTGTGCAATGAGTTGGAATAGCCAAATGTTCTTCTCTCTTTTCGCCCCTGTCTGACTCAACATCAGAACTACGCTACTTTGAAAACGACGTTTGAGAACACTAGCGACATATATTTCCTGCTAACATGAATGCCTTTTGATTAAATGTGGAAGTAAAAAAAACTGTCTTCTGTGTATCGTTTTGAATAGGCATCGTATTTTGACACGTTTTATGTGCGCTAAAGTGCGCAACAATGACTGTGTTGAAGGGACATTAAATCAGCACTCAATTTTGATCGACTGTTGGCCGATCTGATGATTAATTATAAATTCCCCTTATCATATGCAACGCAATATAGCTAGTTAAACCTTGTGCAGCAGTTTTTTTTTTAAACAGATCGTTTTTCCCTAAAAGCCTTAAGGAAAACAGAACGGATAGAAGTTTTGGCTGATAAAAAATGGGTTATGTCGGAATGAAAGCAGTGAACCCACTATTGTAGACTAATAATAACCACGTGAAGCTAACACGTGATTATATGCGACTCATTTTAATTTATCCCCTTTCATGCTAGCAACAAACTTACCAAGGCTAACGTTAGCTGCTGACGAGTGTAATGTTAACTAGCGTCACATGCTGTGATTTTTCTGTTATCCTAACATTCGTTTTCAGTGCATCAGAGAGCAACGCAGGCATATCAGTGGCGCCGAAATGAGGCACAGAAATCCACGTTGCTATTCGGTCCGGTAGATACGGGTAGTTAAAGCACAGGTGCCATATTAGCAGCGGGTCTACTCTGTACCAACATAGACTGTTACCAACCCTAGCAACGACGATAGCAAAGCCAGTCCTTCGCTAGCCTATGGTGCGGTGGTCTCTTTTAACTACAACTTCTTTCCCTGCATTGAGTTGACAACCCTCTCAAATATAGACACACAAACGGAACAAATAATAAAAGTCTCAGATCCACTGTCTGTGATTGCAAAATTCTAGCTTAATTATTGTGACATGACAGCTATCAATATCCAAAGTAACCGAAAGTCATGTCGCCAATTCATTTTTTTTCTTGATGTTGGCAGTAACATATCATAAATTTTTTCGTTAATTAGGATTTATAAGAATTTAATCCATACTGTTTTCTCAGAGGAACAGCTCCTTCATTAGACACTGAGGTCTGCTCACTCTGCTGGTAATTGACTCTAGGAGCAGCGTGCATCGTACACGTGTTCCACAACAACAACACCAGGGCCTGGCAACCAGGCTGCCCGCAAGATGCGCCTGTTTATTAAATCGGCTTGATATTATGTAAAAAATTTCAAAAGATCGGCCGATTAATATGTGCACCGATAAATCGGTCGACCCCTAGTTTGGTTATTGTTTGTCCACCCACCTCTTGAGGATCAAACACAAGTTCTCAATGGGATTAAGGCCTGGGGTGTTTCCTAGCCATGGACCCAAAATGTCAATGTGTTCTTCCCTGAGCCACTTAGTTATCACTTTTGCCTTGTAGAAAGCTGCTCCATCATGCTGGAAAAGGCATTTGTCATTACCAAACTGTTCTTGGATGTTTGGGAGAAGTTGCCCTTGGATGATGTGTTGGTACCATTCTTTATTCATGGCTGTGTTCTTAGGCACATTTGTGAGTGAGCCCACTCCCTTTGGCTGAGAAGCAACCGCACATAGGATGCTTTACTGTTGGCATGACACAGGACTGATGGTAGCGCTTACCATGTCTTCTCCGGACAAGGTGTTTTACAGATGGTCCAAACAATTCATCAGAGAAAATGACTTAACCCCAGTCTTCAGCATTCTAATCCATGTACCTTTTGCAGAATATCAGTCTGTCAATGCCTGCTGCCATTCCTGAGCAAGCTCTGCAATGGTGGTGCCCCGATCCCACAGCTGAATCAACTTTAGGAGACGTTGGGAGAAGACGTTGGGAGACGGTCCTGGCGCTTGCTGGACTTTCTTGGGCACGCTGATGCCTTTTTCACAACAATTGAATCTCTCTCCTTGAAGTTCTCAATGATCCAATAAATGGGCACGGTGGCCAGGGGTCATATCCTATTTGCGGAAACCAGGTATGAAAAAGAAAGAACTACCGTATTGGTCCGAATAAGATGCGTTTTTGTTTCACTGGAAATACATCTGAAAAAGTGGCCTTGTTATATTCAGCTACTGGTGTGTGGGAACAATGACACAAAAAGGCTTTCAATTGCCGTATTGGTTTCGTGGCTACGTTATTGATCACATTTATCTCAGATCAGCAGTGCCACAAATGCGGTAGTCTGTTTGTTTGGTTGTTGCTACTTCATGCAATCCATGCATTTATATTTTTTGCTTTTGGCAAAAACAGTTTTGATAGATTTACAGATGAGACCATTGTCGTTCCAGTGTTATATAAACATGACGGTTTTCGCGCATTTTTACAATCCGCAATTAACCGATGTATGTGAAGTATGCGGGCAGGTCCCGGTACAGGGTACCCTCGGGATAAAGAGGTTAAATCCTTCAGTTCTCCATCCTTGCTGCACTTGAAGCCAAAATATGGGCCAGGGTATTTTTGTTTTTATATCAGGTTAACAGTCCTCACACTTTTCCTCATATAATCTCCAGGGTTTTCATTCAACATTGTCCCTGCCCAAACACTTGATCTCTTCAATTCACTCACATTTTTGTAATGTGATTAAGCAAACAAAGTCAAAGTCAAAGTTATTTATTTATCATATGCATCGAATAACATACATCATCCAATGCAGAGAAATTCTTTTGACATGGCACGGCGATTCTATACAGTGGGCTTAAAAACAAGAATTACAACAATATAAGAATTTTAAAATAATAATGACAATAGTAATAATAATAATAAAACGCTATGTACTGAGCAGTGGTCTGGAAAATGTACAACAGTAGAAGTAGTAAATATTATAGATTGGCATGGAAAATTGCTTTTAAAGGTGCATTTTAATTCTGCTACATCAGATGTAGAGAAAATAAAGTGACCAAACAGCAGCATTTCAGATTTTTTTCTGATTTATTTTTTAATTTAACATACCAAAATCATGAAATGGTGTTTCGTCATATATCAAGTCCACAACCCAATCATACTGCCATGGCAACGGCTCTTTATAGCCAAAAGTATTTGGACACCTGACCATCACACTGATGTGAGCCTGTTAGACATCCCATTCCAAAACCATGTGCATTAATAGAAAGTTGGCCACATGCTTTGCAGCTATAACAGCCACCACTCCCCTGGGAAGGCTTTCCACAAGATTTTGAGTGTGTCTGTGTGGATTTAGCCCATCCAGCCATGAGAGCATTTGTGAGGTCAGGTACTGATGTTGTACTAGAAGGCTTGGCTCGCAATTGCCATTCCATTTAATCCCAAAGGAGTTCCATTGGGTTGAGGTCACAGCTCTGTGCAGGCCAGTTATTCCACACCAATCTCATCTAACCATGTCTTTATGGACCCTGCTTTGTTCACAGGGGCACAGACATGCTGGAACAGGAAAAGGCCTTCCTCAAACAGTTGCAACAATGTTAGAACCACCCAATTGTCTAAAATATATCTTTGTATCCTGTAGCATTAGGATGACTCTTCACTGGAACTAAGGGGCCTAGCTAAAACCCTGAAAAACAGCCCCAGACCATTATCCCTCCACCACCATTAGTAAGGGTGTCCACATACTGTTGGATATATAGTGTACAGTACATCATTTCTTGAGCACAAAATGTGGAAAGTTAAAATGCTGAGGAAAAAATTGAATGGAAAAACACTTTGTAAAAGGTATATAGACTCAGAAGAAAAGAGATATAGCCCTGTCAGAAATAACTCCGCAAATATAAAAATGTGAATGATATTTGAAATAAAAGAACCCTAGGAATAAAAACAAACCTATAGTGATTGTAAAATGCGTATAGTATTTATAAGCTAGAAATAGAAGCTAGTACACTTGGGCGAGCAGTGGTATGGGTTGTGGGAGAATAAAGGAAACAGGTATATGGAAATGGTAAAAGGATGAAAATATTAATAGAAAAAAATATATAATGGGGAATGGTAATATTAAAGCTGAGCCACCCCTAAAATAAATATATTTATATAATATTATATATATTAAACACTAACACAATTTCTAGTGGGATTAAGGATTCGCAGACTTCAGGGAGCTATTGTATGGAAAAAATACACACATACTACATTTAAGTACTTCATTTTGACATATAAATATGCCTAACCAATTTCATTGCCCTGAAATAGCGGGACTATGGTATGTATTAAATGTCATGTCATTGCTAAATTTAATGGTGAAACAAAATGTACCAAAAATAATTTATTATTTAACCTTTCACATTATAGTCAGAGTAGCAACACGTATGGGTGCTACTCTATGTATTTCTGTGGTGGCTCTTACCCAGTAGTAAATGTAATGTAATTTCACCACTGAACATTACAACCATCACATATCAAAATGAGAAAGTGTGCCAATGTGGATCTTCATGCTTGGCCTGGTCCCAGTCAGGATAAAACAGCTGTCTCTGTCTGGCTCACGCTCTTAATGAGAAGTGATCCACTGCCTTCCTGTAGGGGAAGGATGTGTTTATACAGCTCCTGCTCTGAGGCAACTACCAGAAAAACAGATTACAAAAGCACTCTGGTCAAATGTCAACACAGCTCCATGGAGAAAAGACATCAAACGACACGCAGCCCAGACTGGGAACTGTGAACAGACGGCTAATGGCTAGAACCCGGCTCAAAACAAACCCCCGTCCCTACCCTCGCTCTTCCTTTTGACAATTGTGAGCCATTTTCTTGTTGCTTTGGAATCTCCATTCATACAGCCATCCTGGAAAATGTCATACTATCACCCTACATGCCCTTCCCCATTAATAAGTGTTTATTTATTGTTGATGTAATACATTCATGAAGAACATTTAATCACCTCAGAGCAAGCTACACTATTTTAGCCAGTTTATAAGACCACCTGCTCGCCATGCAGTCAGGCAATGGCGTGTTCTGCTAAAGGGTTTCCCTCCTGAACACACACCCGGTTGCCTCACAGGAGAAATGGAGCAGCTGTTCAGGCACCAGGCAGCCCCATAGCGTGGCCCAGCCGCCCCCCCCCCCTGCCCCGGAGGCTGTATGCTTACCAGGGACGTGGAGGAAGTGCGTTTGTAGGAACGATTGATTAGACAGTAAATAAAGAATGAATCACAAACAGGCCCCAATCCCCTTAAACTCTCTCTCTCTTATTTTCATCCTTTCTCTCTGTCTTGATCTCCCTATCCCTGCAATCTCTCCACCACCATGTGGCAGCCTGCATGCTAGCTGATTAAATCATTGTAGTGAATAGGCTCTCAAGCACAGTGGGGCATTAGGGAGCTTTTTTCTGGAGGCGAAAAGCAGTAATTGGGTAACGCGAGCAGGAAGGGAGTTTTAGCCACCTGCTGGTAGAGACTACAATGATTTGAAGTAGCCAGTGAGCTGTGGAACAGCCTTTAGAAGAGACAGCATGGGGAGAAGGTATGGGTTGGTATAACCAAGCAGATTTGCACCCAGGGCCATTTCGTCTTGTCTGTGCTGGACATCACACCAATGTTTTCAACCGCTAAGAAAACACACTGCAAGACATGGAGGGAGGGTGTGAAAAGTACTGTGACGAAACAAGTATTGTAACGGATATTCAGAATTATCCAATTAGGACTGAATCAATTCATTATTTTTATTATCTGATAGTGAAACAATTTCAGCTACAGCATTTGCCAGCTAGTTGTCTGTAAAGATCAGGTGTGGAAACAACTGTGTTACAACTGGCTAAAATATACGAGTTAGTGAACAACTAGAGAGTTTTTATACACTAAATCTATGAGTATATCTTATGTGTGTGTCAGTCAGGCTTCAAGGAAAAGTATCGCACAATTACAGCAACCATTAATGTTTTCAATGATACCAGGTGTTATCTTAATAAAAAACTGTGGGATCTCTCACATTTTATTGGTCCCTCTAAGGGTTTTCATAGTGTTGATCATCTAATACTGAAGCAGAGTTTGGCAAACATCGGTATTTCTAGAAAAGCATTTGCGTGGATTAATATTTGATGGGCGTGTATGCATAATAAACTATATTGAATGGTGTGCCCCAGAACAACTTTTAAATTGCATGTTCAACAATTTGCAAAAACACATGAAGCTAAAATTGGAATTTAGTTTCAGAAATAAAATGTGTTTTGGTTATGAAGTCAGACAGAGGCTAGTATCAGCCTTAATTCAGAGGAATGCTGTGATTATGCCGTACTTTGTGTTTGAGTTTGTATTACAGTGTCTCAAATTACTTGCTGCTGCCTGTCTTGGCTCTTGAAAAAGACATTCTTAATCTCAATTATGAGTCATTCCTGGTTAAATAAAGGTTAAATCAATTTAAAAAAAAGAGCTAACACATTTCCCCCTCCCTCATCTCTTTGCACAGACAAACATGTAAATCCATCCTGCTTACTCAGTCACACAATAAATTCCGTTAATTCTGTTGCATGAAGAATTCTTCCTAGTTGGCTAGTTATTATTCCAGCTAGGGATCTAGTAATATTTTGTGTCATCTTTGTACAGGCAGTGTTTTTTTCTCTGTTCAAGCTGTGTTGTAGTTAAAATTTACTTTGTTGTAAATCCACTGCTAAAATCTTGTCAATATTTAATATTGTTTTTGGCTAGTGGAATTATTTATTCTTTCCCAGGAATATAAACACATCATTCACTAAAAACATGACACATATAGATAATTCATTTTGATTCTACAGATGCTGTGACAGAAGAGAAAGTTGTGCACTGTTAAATAGCAGGGATGGGAGAAAAAATCAATACTGCAAAGTATTGCAATACTCTTTTTGCCAGTATTAGTATTGATTCTCAAACCCCAAAATCTGTATTTTGTTAGTATAGTTTTTAGTAAACAAAGCAGTCAAAAGATCACCAGAAAATGCAAATAAATATTATTTCATTGCCCATACTGTACGTTGTCAATTGGCAGCACCGTGCTTTGTGGATAATACATGCTAAGCAATCGCTTGACAACAGACATTTTATTAGTTGGCCGTCTCTTTTTTTGAATATCTCTTTTTCAGACAGGACACAAGAAACCCATTTTTGACCAAGTTCAATGTGATGCTTTTAAATACCTTCCAAATGCTGATACTGATATTTTTGTTTTTGTGTTATAAAAGTAAAACTGTAGCCAGCCAGAGGATAATTTTGGTTGGTAAATTACTATAATGTATTACTATAGGCTTAAATGAAAAGTCAATGATACATCATAGTCTATATATTTTGTAATATACCTTATTTTACTAGTATTCATACTATATGTACTGTATATCATAGGAGTGTGCCATTTTGGGTGGATTATCTTTTCACTATAATCATGACAAACATTTTAATTTCACATTTAAATCCATTAATAACACTTAGAAAGTTTTAATGAAATGAGTGCCATGCTTTTGTTATAGTATTAAATGTTTTTGGCAGTTTACTGTTTAGCATGTTTTATTAAGAAAAGAAGCAGAAAAATCACAATTTCGATTTGCCATACATTCAGAATTGCGAGAATCGCAATACATTTAGTATCGGCACAAAAGAATTGTGATAAAATCGTATTGTGAGGTCCCTTGCAATTCCTCAGCCTTATAAAATAGTCAAAATATATGGACATATATGTTCATGTCTGCAATAAATAGGCATTGAAAATTTAACATATGAAATATAACTTTGTGATGAACATTGTGTAATTGCTTGATGTGGCAGCATCTCACTCTGGTGCTGTCTGAGTGAGAGCACAGTAATTATGGCTTCATATAATCATACAGTACAAAGCAAAAGTCCAAGTTTTCTGATCACATCGGTATGTGCTTTGGAGGACAGGTCTGGATTTTAAAACTCCAGCGTCCAATGGGAGTTGCAGGGATGAGACAGGGTTTGGAAATCGGACACGACAAATTGAATTACAGAATAAAAAATGTAAAAAACATTTTTTTACAAAAACATTCAACTGCATGGTGCTTGTAAACCATAGAGTGTTTGAGCCTCATAAATGTCTCTTGTCTTGGATAGTGGATTCAGTTAAGAAGACAACTACAGGAAACAGCTGTCAAAAAGGCATTTCTACAATCATTTCAAACATCATTGAGCTCTTGAATGCTATAAATATGTATATTTCATTTATTTTCCCAATCCCAAGTAAATTCATTTATCTGACTACCAACCCTGATAACTCAGTCAATGCAATAGATCACCCACAGTGTAACAAGACACCAAAACATCACAACAATACCAACACCTATTGTTATGAAAAAAGCTGTGTGTTTTTAATTAGGGCTGTCACATTTTGTACATAACCTTTTCAATGCAATGAAAAATGTATGTGCATGTAGATTAATCTGTTCTGTGACCTTCAGAGAATGTGTCTCTTTTGCTAAAGATCAAGCATCTTCTGCACATACTATTTAATCTCTACACTGCATAGTTAGTGTTTATCCTCCCCTCCCTTAACATTTATCATGTTAGTGCTGCTGAACTTTCCTTTTCTCACGATTTAATGTGGTGGGGCAGCCGATGTACTGTATCTGCTTTATCTGGGCTCTACACTAACCTTTTCCTCCGGTGGCACTTGCGCTACTAACTTTTTAAGTTACTGGCGCAAAAAATGATTTGGTCGCACAAATTATTTATATTATGCTGCTCTGGATAATAATGAATAATAAAGAACGTGTATTGCCTACAGATGTGCACTTTTATTACTTGTCATCTTTTAAACCACACGCCCTCTAGTTTTCTTTAACATTGATTGGGATAGATTTACAGCAATAGAAAATACAGTCCATTATGAAGTGCAAAATGATTTTATTTTAGTTTTCAAAATGCTATGGTTGGTACAGATGGGCAGACTCCTGAACTCTTAAAGAAAAGTAAAATAAATGTAGTCCATAAATAATATAATAGATTATCAGCAGCTATTGGTTTTTCGGTATTAAAGATAAAACAATTGTTAAGTAAGCCTACATAAATCACTCCAGCATTTATAATTAAATGTATATAAGTCATGAAAGTTCCATTTGCATGGGCATGTTGAACCTCAGTATGGTCAATGAGGATGTTGTAAGGTATTCCCTTTTCAAAACGCAAGCTAAAGTTATTTCACACTCTTTTGTGGAGATGTCGGTATTAGTGATGGGAGTCTTTTTAGTGATCCGGCTCACTTGGATCAGTTCACTTAAGAGCCGGTTCAGTTGGCTCTCAAAATGGCTCTTCATTAAGTCTTTTTTTTTTAAATCGCCCTTCATTGCAAATAATGATTATACACATTTTCTAATCAGCCCAAATGATCTAATGGCTACAATAACATGTATTACTGTAGCCTTAGTAAAGCTGTGGACAGTTAACATAAACTGGATTTAGAACATGGATGTAGTTAACTTTCAGCTGAGGCAACAGGACTGTTGAATGTTTCGTTTTTACATGCCTGTGGAGATTGTTGGTGGAGCCAAAACTAATTGATAGCATTGCTTTGCATATACTGCATATTGCATTTTGTAGTTTTTTGTAAAAAAACTTCAAAATATGAGATTGTTTAGGAGTGTCACTCATGTTGGCATCCTATAGCTAATAAATATTTTAGCCGGTGTCACGCATGTTTAACGCAGTCACATTCACATATTGTGTATATCACAAGATGGTAATACGAATGAACTATATAAAAACGTTTTTTACAAGTTTTAGAGTTAAAATAATATAATATTATTCATGTATATTTATACATATCCTATCGTTTTTCATCATTGGCCAATTACAACATCGGTCAAGGGTTACGTTTTCCTTATTGGGTTTGGCTTCATGGTTCACGATTCAGGCAATTTCCTTGGAATTATGTTTTTTTTAGTTTAACATGTTTTTAACAGTATCCCACATTTTGTAGAACCAGATTGTTTTAATAATTGTGGTTTACAGCAAATGCCTTTTGTAAAAATCTTCTCTTAACACAACTTGTCGGTATCACTGTTATGAATTGACAAGTAGGCTACTGGGTCGAAGAAATTTTGGCACAGGTCTTTCGCTTGAGTGTCTGATGAATTCAGCACATGATCTGTGGTTAGCATATGTTTGATTAATTGCCACCCTGTTCTTCTTCAAAGGGATAATTTGCGATTTATATTTGGTGAATAGCATTTCCTATTTGCCTATAGCTATTATACGCTACATTGAACGTAATTATAATTTCAGATTCCTTAATTGCGCAGTTTTCTGAAACTTGACGCCGAAATGCAGTCGGGAGTGATGCTGCATTTCGGTATATGTACAATACCTTTCTCTACACCTCCCGTGCGTCATACTATAATTTTAAAGCTTCAATATTTCGTGTTTGAAATGTTTTGACACAGTTACAAATTTGGAAAGAACTACAATTGAAGGCCCACATAATTTACAGTAGGCTACACACAGTGCATTGTTCTGTCTTGGTACTTCCTTAACCACTGGTATTCTTTGAGCCACTGGTGTCAAAATTCATATATCCGTATTGTGTGTTTTCCCTGATGAATCCTTCTCAGCCTCATTATTCTCACGCACAGGCTCCGTTTGACCTGGCAAATCCACATCAAGTGATGTTTTGGTTACACTTAAACGTTCCTTTTTTAAAAATTAGTAAATTTTTCGCTTAATTTCAAAACTTCACATTTGAGTAGCTATGTTGATGCAATTGCTGCGTGCATCTTGACGAAAGGAAGATTTTTTTAAATCAACGTTAGGCTACCATTCCGGGAGGGGGGCGAAGGGTAATCGCGGGGCTGAAGCCAACTAGATGTGTTGAATGCTCAGAGCATGTTATAAAACAAATTCTTAAAATACACATTTCTGTTTTAATAAATGCTCATAATAAATCATAGGATATTGCCTAAAACCTAAGAACAAAAATAAATTGGTGATACATTTGCGACCCACAAACTTAAGGTCGCAATGGCATTGCAAAAGTTCGCAAATGCGACCATTTCGGTCGCAGTGTACAGCCCTGTTTATATTTCTGAACAGCAAAAACACTTGGAACTACTTGTAGCCTGCAACATCCTCTGTTTTAGTACCAGAAGTAGGGCACCATCTACAATCATTGCATCTGGGCAAAGAAGAAGCATTTGAACTGCCCAAGTAGCTTTGATTGTGTTGTAATTTTTACAGCTACGCTGCCATATCATAGCCTCAGTTGTTGAAAAAGAGCAAGCATTTGACAGCTCCTCTGATATCAGCAATGATATTGCCTAGCGCATTGTTTGATAGACAGCATATGTATGAGGAATTCAAGAATTCTACCACTGATAAGCTTCTGAGTGTGACAGTGAGCAGGTTTGTGTTTACTAGGCAATCAATTTTACAGGAAAATGTACAGAAAGTTCAAATATAAACACATTCCAAGGGGTTTTGTTTAGGTAACACAACTTGTAACTTAAAACATGCATGCTTCCGAAACCACTTGTAGCAGCATCTGGTCTCCCATCGAGGGACCGACCAGGATCTTAGTTTCAGAAGCACAACAGCAGCGGAGTGCAGACTGCTACGCTGCTGACCCAGGAGGCACAAAATCCAGTTTTTTTTAAATCAACAACCCGTCAGGCAAGGTTAGCCATTGATGTGCTTCACGCCCCATGCTTCTCTCAGAGTGTAAACACTCCAACACTCCATTCACAATAACTCACAGCTGCCGGCACTCCAAATAAACAGAAAAGATTTGTGTTCAATATTTTCTGAGGGATGTTATTCGGGCATTAAAAGACCATTGATCATTATACTGGTTGTCGTGGTGACAATGCATTGATGTTTTCATGGGGCTGGTTGGCTAGGCAGCAAGCAGAGTGTGTGTGTGTGTGCTGACATGGCCGACCAACAACACTAGCTGACCCTGATTAGCAGTACTTTTTTACACATAAAATATAGCAAGAAAAGTTAGGGATAGCCTGCATGCCTGGATTATGGTGATATTTTTTTATTTTTATGAATGCCTCTGCTTAGTGTTTAAGATCAATAGATACTCTGTGTCATGGAGCATTAGTAATGTGTTTTGAATTGCAAAGCACTTACGCATCATTGCACATTATATGCCAGGGTTGGCTGGATGTCTCTGGGCACTCATAGTATACTTTTATTTAGAATGCCATTATAGGTTTGTTACGACCTTTTCAGTTTTTTTCATACAGATACGTGGGGGGGGGGGTAATCTCTTCGTTCACAGGATGTCATCAAGCTTATGGTTCCAAATGCCCGGATTGAGCTGGGTAAAAGGGCCTTAAAAGAGCTCTGCACCATTGGCCAGGAATTTGCTGAACTTGAATGTTGTTGAACTGATACCACTTAATAACTTTAAGACCTTGTTGAAAGACCTCGAAGCAATCTCTTTAACCTCTAATTGTTATTTATATGGCGTTGACCTTTTATTATGTTTAATACTGTGATTGTATGGTGTTTTTATGTGCGTGTCGGCTGTGATTTGCTGCTGCCTGTCTAGACCAGGACACTTTTGAAAAAGATATTCTTAATCTCAATTATTTTATATTCGTGGCTAAATAAAGGTTAATCAAAACAAAAAATATGCAACACTACCATGTACACACAAAGACACAGACAGACAAAAACAAATGGGCATAGAGTAAGGGCAGTGACTGTGACTCATGAATAGACTTCTTACAATAAGTCCTTATTCATACTGAGTAATGCAGCTGCAATCCTTCAAAAAACAATGACATGGAAATGTTATCAATCCCCTCCCAACTGTACTGTTTCTCTTCAACCTCTATGGTTTCAGCTACTGTTGTCACGATACCATGATCTTCACTCTCATACCAGCAGGTTTAGTATGAAAATATTCAATACAGGAACAATACCGCAGCACAAACTGAAGGTGAACATTTATTATCCCAAAGAAGATTTTTTACATTGAGCACTACACTCACCTAAAGGATTATTAGGAACACCCGTTCAATTTCTCAGTAATGCAATTATCTACTCAACCAATCACATGGCAGTTGCTTCAATGCATTTAGGGGTGTGGTCCTGGTCAAGACAATCTCCTGAACTCCAAACTGAATGTCAGATTGGGAAAGAAAGGTCATTTAAGCAATTTTGAGCGTTGCATGGTTGTTGGTGCCAGACGGGCCGGTCTGAGTATTTCACAATCTGCTCAGTTACTGGGATTTTCACACACAACCATTTCTAGGGTTTACAAAGAATGTAAAAAACATCCAGTATGCGACAGTCCTGTGGGCGAAAATGCCTTGTTGATGCTAGAGGTCAGAGGAGAATGGGCCGACAGCTTCAAGCTGATAGAAGAGCAACTTTGACTGAAATAACCCCTCGTTACAACCAAAGTATGCAGCACAGCATTTGTGAAGCCAAAACACGCACAACCTTGAGGCGGATGGGATACAACAGCAGAAGACCCCACCGGGTACCACTCATCTCCACTACAAATAGGAAAAAGAGGCTACAATTTGCAAGAGCACACCAAAATTGAACATTTGAGGACTGGAAAAATGTTGCCTGGTCTGATGAGTCTCGATTTCTGTTGAGACATTCAAATGGTAGAGTCAGAATTTGGCATAAACAGAATGAGAACATCCATGATCCATCATGCCTTGTTACCACTGTGCAGGCTGGTGTTGGTGGTGTAAAGGTGTGGGGGATGTTTTCTTGGCACACTTTAGGCCCCTTAGTGCCAATTGGGCATCGTTTAAATGCCACAGCCTACCTGAGCATTGTTTCTGACCATGTCCATCCCCTTATGGCCACCATGTACCCATCCTCTGATTGCTACTTCCAGCAAGATAATGCACCATGTCACAAAGCTCGAATCATTTCATTTCTTTGGTTTCTTGAACATAACAATGAGTTCACTGTACTAACATGGCCCCCACAGTCACCAGATCTCAACCCAATAGAGCATCTTTGGGATGTGGTGGAACGGGAGCTTCGTGCCCTGGGTGTGCATCCCACAAATCTCCAACTGCAAGATGCTATCCTATCAATATGGGCCAACATTTCTAAAGAATGCTTTCAGCACCTTGTTGAATCAATGCCACTTAGAATTAAGGCAGTTCTGAAGGTGAAAGGGGGTCAAACACAGTATTAGTATAGTGTTCCTAATAATCCTTTAGGTGAGTGTATGTTGATAGTATAATCACCTATATGATGAATTTCAACTAATGTAATTTACTAGTTTTTTTCCAAATAGACAGAAGACATTTTTTTTTTATATGAAGCCGTGCTTTCTCGCGCCGTAACAGTTGACACACCATTGGATGTGCACTTAATCTTTGTTTGCAATGTAAAGGACACATTGACAGAATTACCAAACATAACAAAATACTACTACTGTACCAAACATTTTTCTCCT
The DNA here is from genome assembly GCA_016801145.1 of Umbra pygmaea. Classification (NCBI taxonomy): domain Eukaryota; kingdom Metazoa; phylum Chordata; class Actinopteri; order Esociformes; family Umbridae; genus Umbra; species Umbra pygmaea. Next base: position 9,139 of record JACXGM010006589.1, on the reverse strand, counting down.
CAGAAATGAAAAATTATAGAACTATCGGTATACAGAGCAAAACTAGTTTACGCCCTACTATCCCATGCCGAAACTCAGTCATGTAATAATGTGATGAAATTCCCACACACATTGCTCAGTGAATTAGCACTTTGATTCCTTGAAGTAGCAACAACCTTTTCACATTGAGACAGAGGTAGGGAGGACGGTGGATGAAGCCCCATGCCCCTTATAACCTGTTCCTTACATAAATCCTAACATAAACACCACCTGATCATCCCTGCATGGTCAACACAGCCCAATCCTCTTATATCACAGCAGTGCAGAACATGCAGAAAACACATCACATTCCATATTTTGACCTACTGAAGTTAGAACTTGAACTAGTAATATTTGTCTTTCATAGTTCAGCTGGCTAATATACAATGCCCTACACGATTGTTGGCACCCCTAGTGAAATGAGGAAAAAGAGTTCATAAAAATGTGTCATTTGGTGAAGTGGCGCAATATCACAATAAAAAAATTAAAACATCCAACCTTTAATTAAAGTACACTTTAATACACTGTGACTAAGAAATAATTATTTCTAACAAAACGTTTATTGGCACCCCTGCATGTAATATGTGGTACAACCTCCTTTTGCCAATATAACAGCACTGAGTCTTCTCCTGTAACAACTAATAAGGTTGGAGAATACAAAGCAAGGAATCTGAGACCATTCCTCTTTACAGAATCTTTCCAGATCATCCAGGGTCCTTGGTCATCACTTGTGCACTCTCCTCTTTAGCTCAGCCCACAGATTTTCAATAGGATTTAGGTCAGGTGACTAAGATGTCCATGGCAGATGCTTCACTTTGTCTTCAGTGAAGAAATTTTGTGTTGAATTGGATGTATGTTTAGGATCATTTTCCTGCTGAAAGATCCAATGAACACCCAGTATCAGTTTCCTGGCAGGGGCAGCCAGATTCAGATCCAAGATTTCCTGGTACTTCACAGAGTTCATGATGCCATGTATCCCAACAAGGTTTCTAGGGACTTTGGAGGAAAAACAGGCCCACATCATCACAGAACCTCCACAATACTTAAACATACAATATGTAGTTTCTGGCCGCTAGGGGTCTCTCAATCAAAACAATAACAAAAGATGTACTAGGATGACGTCGGGAAGTAGCGTGGGATCATGGGATTTGTTGTAGTCGTCAATTTCAACCAGCCGATCTAGTGTCTCCGGCAGAAAAAAATTTAACCGACAAGGTAATGTATTGTTGACTATATTATAGCTTTATTCACGTTATGTTTGGCAGTTACCCGGAAATTAAAGCAACTAGAGAAGTCAAAGATTATATGACGCCATTGACAGGTGACAAAACGAAACTTCCTGTGTCTTTGAAGTACATAACAAATTTCTCTGGGTTTGAACGTTGGTGGAAATATTTAGGATAATGTAAGTATGCAGTTAAAAAATATATATGAATATAGTGATTTTTGCTTTTTTTAATGCAAGGTATGTCTTTTGTTATTGTTTTGATTCAGCGTCTAAAAACTACTAATTGTACGTTTAACAGTGGGGATCAGGTTCTTTTTGGTATAACCATCAATTTTTATGCCAAACCCACCTTGAGTGGTTGTTGCAAAAAATATTGATTTTTATTATTATATTTATTGTTTCAAATAAAAGTGAATATTTTAATAATAATGCTATAACATAGACAATCTAACCTTTCCCCATTTGTGTGTGGTGCAAGGCTGAAATCACTGCAGAAATCCTATTGCTTTGGTCAAAACAAAGTGATGACAATGGCAAGCAAAATATATCTCTCTGAGCTGGGAAATATTGGTCAGAGGACACCTAGTTTTAAATGATACCCTATTTCTGGATTAGTGCACTACTTTCATCAAAAGCCTGGTTAAAACTAGTACACTATTTACAGAGAGTTCTGAATCAACGAAGATGTCAGAGACAATAAGGAAAAAAATGGATAAGTGACAATATCGGTCAGAGGTCAGCACCTCATCATGACCCTGCCCACCTCTTTGGAGAAGTTTTCTTTTCGAAACACACCTCTGTCTGGGGCTAGTGTGTCAGCGTGGATCAGTTGCCAGTCATTCAGGGGTCAGAAAGACTCTTATGACCACAGCATGATAACCACAATGAAGTTAGCCTCCAATCAATACAAGTTAAATACAAAACAAAAACTAGTGGATTACAAATATCCCCTTTTGATATTTATATGTCTGTATCCATCTGTTCCAGTACCTCAGGTTAGGTGGATCTGTATTAAAGCCGTGTACTGTGTCCTAGTGTAGGGGTGTTTGACACCCTGTAGCCAGGGCTTAGCTTTACACCACAGCCTGTTTTGGCTCCCTTCACTTCCTTCAGCCTTGTCTTTGTGCCATTACAGCAAATGAATGCGCTACTTGTCTGCAGGAATAAGGTCTCTTTGTAAGAGAAGTACAGTATAAAAATGACAAACATTAATGCTGGAAGAATTGAGACGGTGTTGAGCAACACTGACTGCATGTACTTATTCGACAAAGAGAGCACGAGGGAACGTGTACCCAATCATTGCAACACTGGGACGTGTGCAAAAGTCTCAGAAGGAAAGGTCTCCTCAGCCAGGGACAGCTGCTGTAAAAGAAAGCCTATCTTTTTATGTGGTGGGTATTTTATATTGGCTGTGAAGTGATAAGAAGCCTTGGGGCATGGTTGTTCAGTGTTGTGTGCTTTGGCAAGCAGATAGAAAGACCCCTTATACTACACACACTGATGACTGCTGTCTCCACGCATTCTTTATCTGGGACAAAAGCCTTCTTGTTGGAGCTCAACACCAGCGCTTAAACTAGTAGCGCAGAAATGCTCTGCGCTTAAATATAATTACCTGGTTCAAACGGCATACTGTAGAATATGGTAAGTATCACTTATCTCTTTTATGACCTTATGGGGCACACATGCAATTCACACCGTCATGGTAACTTGCTGGAGCTGAGCCGATAAATTGCTTTCTACGCTTGCGCTATTGTGTAGACTTCCATTTGAATCTATATTTATCTGTAGGGAAATAATGGACTTGTCCATCTACATAGCCAGGTGAAACACACAGATTGAAAAACACATTTTAAATATGATAAATGGTGGATAATGTGGACCATTTAACTCGAAGTGCGTCCCAAATGGCAACCTACCTGGGCTCTGCTCAAAAGTAGTGGACAGTTAGGGAACAAAGACCAATTTAGGAAGCAGGCCAGGCAGGTAAGCGGTAAGCGCCATCTACAGTGGTATAAAAGGTGATTGGATGTGAGCTGTGGAGCTAGCAGGCAGTTGTGTTATTCTAGGGGCAGCTGCCAGGTTAATGAGCTCAGTAATAGAACTGGAGGCTGTCATTAAACTTGTATTAATGTGAGACACCTCTGTTTGTCCACACAGCCCAACAGGCCTGTTTACAACCTATCACTGCCTGCCTAAACACTGACAGATGCAAAGCAGCGTGGGACAACACATTAGAACGAACTTCATGAAGGATTCTCTTAGTTTGATAAATTTGTTAAGCATCTGATAAAACATGAACTTAAAGGTTAAGTACTGTTATTCTTTAGACACATCTCAGATTACACATTAAGTTTTAGAGCTGTTTTATCCAGATTCATTTTTTTATGTAATATTGTTTGTGTGCGTTTGAGCCAGACTGTGGATTTCTATATCACTGTCTGAAGGTGTGAAATGTTTTTAGCTCAAGATAAGGTTGCAGTGATAACAGGCTGTTAGTTTAGCAGTGTGAAGACATTTTGGTTACAGTAGTAGCTTTCTCAGACTTTCTGTCCTGCTATTGTGAGTCTGTCTGCTTGGTGGCAGTGTGACAGAAGACCTCATGGCCTGGCTGGCTGAAGGGAAGCATCTTCTTTGTGGCCTTTCTGAAGCACTGTAGAATGGAGGACAGCCAGTGTGCATCTGAAGGTGCTCACTGTCCAGCCTACCACTGCCCCCCTGAAGGGCCTTACGATGAGAGACGATGCAATGAAGTGGCCTGAGGGAATGCTCTACTATGAGTACAACTTTCACTGCTTGAGGTTGGAAATTCATGTTGCATGTTTTTCAACACTGTGTTGCTGTGGTTACATGCTGTCAGATCCTATGTGGTGAGAGAGGTTGTTAATCTGGCACCACTCTGACAGGGCTCTTACATCATCCCTGTAGACTATACCACTCTGACAGGGCTCTAACATCATCCCTGTAGACTATACCACTCTGACAGGGCTCTTACATCATCCCTGTAGACCATACTATACCACTATGATAGGGCTCTAACATCATCTCTGTAGACTGTACTATACCACTCTGACAGGGCTCTAACATCATCCCTGTAGACCATACTATACCACAATGACAGGTCACTAACATCATCTCTGTAGACCGTACTATACCACTCTGACAGGGCTCTAACATCATCCCTGTAGACCGTACTATACCACTGTGACAGGTCACTAGCATCATCTCTAGACCGTACCGAACGGAAAGGGCTCTAACATCATCCCTGTATACTGTACTACTCAGACAGTGCTCTTAACGTCCCTGTAGACTATACTACTCTGACAGTGCTCTACAAGCCTTGTAGACTGTACCACTCTGACAGGGCTCTAACAGCATCCCTGTAGACTGTACAACTCTGACCGGCTCTAAACCCCTGTGTTGGAAACAACCTATTTCTATTGTTTCGTCAACATGCTTGATGATTCGATTGAAGTAAAAAAACTAAAAAGACAGACTGCATGCTAGCTTGAACTGAAAAGTAGAAACATAATTTTCTCTCCTTCTTTTGTTTTATTAGCCATGCAATGGAAATAATGTATTTAATGTCATACAAAATAAATCAACAAAGCACAGCTAAAGGTCTAAATGCTCTATAATCAGCCGTATTGATTGAACTTCATTAAAATTACACAGGACCATTGAGCAGCTCTAATAAAGCCAAGTTAAAAAGCTCTGTATTTCAGTTTAATATAATTTAATTAGATGGGTGCCAGAACAGAGACAGACAGAGCTGGCATGATATCTCCTTGTCTTGGCAATTCAGACAGTAGCTTAATGTGATTAATTGAGGGTTTCGCTTGCAATTTCCATACAGAAACTCTGCCTGTCATCATGCAGTCATGTTGAAAGATTGAATAATATGCTAAAGCCTAGCTAGCAAAGACAGCTAGTGTACAGTATGGCTCAGTATGGAAAAAGTGGATGCAGGCACTGAATGCAGCCATTCAAACAGAATTCAGTAATTAACATTATCCCGCCCAACACCTAAATTAATTGTTACCTAAAACCGAACCTATATGCCTACCTTGTACATTAAACAGGTTAATATTAGTGATTTGCATAAATGCAGTGATCATTTGTTTAGCAAACTGCTTTCACATAAACACTAGACACCCAGCTATGGAATATTAAAAAACCTAAATATATACAAAACAGTAAAGAAAATAAGAATAACTGAAATTTGGGAACTGGTGACCTAGGGTGTTCAATGGTGAATCCAGTGCACATGTACTGCTGCAGCATAGGTTCAAATCAGGTCAACTGCTAAAAACTTTGTCTCACTTTCCAGTCAAATAAAGCATACAAAATATTTCTCTGAAAGCTAAAACAGATTTTGTAGGGCTCACTAGTGTAGCTACAGCCTTTCCTTTTATAGTCCTCATAGACATGGAAAGAGCTAGCCGACAGACATCTAGACTACCAGGCTATTGTTAAGGAAAAGGGAGGCAGTAAATTCAAGAAGTAATTCTGTCCTTCAATGTCCTTAGGCCAACCTGGCCAAAATAGGGCTAGCACTGTTATAGTATAACCATATAACTGACAATTTTCCAGTAAGGCCTTGAATAAAAGAAAATAATGGCATGCGTAGCTTAAAGGTCAGAGTATCTTAACATTAAGCCAAAGGTTGCTAAATCAAATCTCAGATTAAAATTCTGTCCTTGAGAAAGACATTTAACCTTAATTACTTCTGGGTCGCTGGAATAAATGACTGATTCCCTGGTCATTAGCCCAGTGTCCAATGGTACTACAGGTAGAGTGGGGTTGTGCAAAAACACATTTCAAAATGCACACATGTATAATACATCTACTAGATATAATACTACACATTAAACATTTTTATTTCTACATTCATCCTTCAAACATCCTCTCTCTACTTCTTTAATGTCTGTACTGGGTTGAAACGGTCTCAACTGTTTGTAACGCTTGGTAGAAACTGTCTTAAATGGCTATTATATTTATTTTTTATGTCTGCAATGATTATTTTTATGTATTTTCAAATGTACAGCACTTTGGTCGGTACCTGCTGTTTTTAAATGTGCTTTATAAATAAATTTGACTTGACTTGAAACCCTCTCTCTACTTCATTGAGCGTGCTCTAGCCATGCACTCACCTCCATGGGCCTTAGCTTTACTATTATGTGCGTCGCTCTCTTGCTATACAATGTATCCAGCAAAGGTGTAATGCATTTAAAGGCTTAAATGACCAGCCTTACCAATGGTAAAAAGTTGAGCAGTTTATGCTTGCCCAGTAAATGTGAAGTATGTTTTCAATGAGACTTGCATGAAAAGATGAGAAAAAGTTTGGTTCTTTATTAAGCTACCCAACCTCTCTAAGAGTGATGGTGGCCATCTGCCTGTCAAAAAAAAGATTCAAAATTCCATGACAGTCATAGTTCAGGTGCAATACAAACATTGTGGCCATTCCTGCTCAGCTTTTACAAACCTGTGCTTGAGAAAATATTAGTTGTGGTGATAAAAAAGGAAATGGCATTATTCCTATTGTAATAGAAAGACGATTCACTCTAATGGTGTCTCGTGGAGGGATTGTGCAGCTTGCTCACGGCGCCGCAACGGCAGAGCCCACAGCTGAGTTTGCTTTCTAAATATGTATGTTTTAATACAAATCCTCCCTTTGAAGATTTTCTGTAGCGAGGCTGTTCAACACGTCTCTGTCTGTAGAAGCAAGTGGCTCAGAGCGCTTGCTGACTGCCTGAGCGGAGCTGTAAGACTGTAGAGGAGACATGGAGCCTGCCCGCTATCCTGCAGCTGCAGCATTAAAGTCAGCCGTATCCCTGTCAGCTTGTACCAGTCTGTTCAGTCGCACCTCCAAATACACAGCAAGCAGCCCCCCCAGGCTCTCCTGCTTACCTAAACACTCCTCCACTATTTTAGTCAGGTTCACATATTTTACCCGGATGACGCTTTTATGTTTTTATCAGTCGCACATTTCTATGGCTGGCTGCACAATGTCGATCGTGTAATATTGATATATTGACCAAGCTCTGGAGCGTGTACTGTAATTTCAACTATTTTGTCAACAGAATAGAATGTCGTTTAAAACATGAAATATTGGCCGCAAGGTAACATGTTTGTTTTTTACAATTTCCAAAGGTATAAAATCATAACACTGGAATGACAGTGTACAGCCTGATCACTGTCAACAATGTTTTTAGGATACTGCACTGGGAGCATGTGGAGATAAGTGGCTACAAATGTTAACGGCGAAACAGATAAAGGATTTTCTGGCTTTACCTGTGAAGTGAACTTTTGAAAACTACACCACATCAATGCATCCCTGGTAAGAGTGGTGTGCCCCTGCTATGTGCAACTTAAACTTCCGATGGGTGGAAAAGAACCTGAAATGTGGGCGCCAACATCAGGTTGCAGTAGTGGTGTGTGATGCAAAGCTTCCCAAAAATGTATTGTGCTTATTTCAAGTGGGTTCCTAAATGCTGGTTTGTGTAACACCAGGGGTCATAGTATATTTGAGAACAACTAGCTACCCAGGCAGAAGTGGTTTGCTCAACAATTATTTTCACCCCTCTGCAACTAAACAAGTCTTTGGACAAATTTGCATTTAGAAGCCCACACTGGAAGCAAACATATATGAAATACTGCTGTAATATACAGTTTGCACATGCATTGACCAATAGGCTACATTTCCAATGCACAAATATTTGGGGGCAGGGGTTCAAGTAAAAAAAGGGAACCCTTTCATTTTTACTGCATTATTATATATTAGGGCAAATGCAGTGCCTAATATTATTAATATTAATTTAAAATACAAGGCAAGACACTGACTTTGCTTACGGCATAACTGAAAAGTTTAACCAATATAAAAATAAACCATAACCTGCCGAGTGAACGTTGACACACCGGGCTCATTCGTGTGCGTCACTGTTACTCTTTTGCTGTTGATGAGTGTGATATAAAGAGAGACATAATGGCATCCTGCGCACATGGCTGAATTGCATATAGGCTTGTAGCCATGATTTGCTAGGGCACGGTCCCGGCGCACATGGCTGATTTACCTGTGACCCGCCACCTACATCTAGGATGAAAAAAGTACTTTACCAAGCCTAGTAATTGCTAGATGTCTGATATTATGCCAGATGTGGCATTTTTACATTCACTTTTGTTTCAGTAGCCTACCTGGAGATCGGTGAGTGATTAACTAATACTTCACTCAAATTAAAACAAGGGATGCACCAAATATTCGGCCACCGAAAAATCTGGCCGAAATACTTTTATTATCGAAACAATATGGCCGAAATGTTGTGATAACGCAAACAGAAACCGCGACCTGCACGTGCTTGTCTGAAGCATAGATTGTATAATTATGTGATGGACTGCAAGAAAGAACCCGTCGGATGTCGCGTTCACTCATTGTTGGCTATAGGCCAAAAAAGATTGAAAATGTGTTCCCTGTCAAAATTGATATTTTTTATGTTTTGTATAGGTTACACCCTTAACTTCATTGTAATGTACAAAATAACCATGATTACTTGTGAAAAACTGTTAATTTCAGTGGTTTTTGGACATGTTAGCTAGCCAGATTTTCAAGCCTTGTCAAATCGAAAGCTTCATCGAAAGCTTCGCCTGCTCTTTTAAGTGCTGCAGCAGACAGACCCAAACAACCGATCAGTAAAGTCAGCCTGTATTAACCTCTTAAGCCTCGCCCCCTAATTGTCAAATTCTGCCTAAAAAAACATACCCAAAGTTAAACTCTTGTTACACTGGACCTGAGGCAAGTACAAACATATGGTTGATGTTTTTTTAAAGAAAAGACCTTGACATTTTTGGATATGTAAAATTCATTTCAAACAAATATACACAGTGAATATGGCACAGGAT
>JACXGM010006588.1:19880-32554 GCA_016801145.1 Umbra pygmaea | reverse complement strand
TTCATTCCCGGGGATCAATACCCACTAATAAAATAGTTCCCTTTTCATTTAATCTTTGTTTCAATCTATTTTTGCGGCCGCGATACATTATAAATGTAGCCCAAAAAAACGCAACCCGCAACTCCGTAATTTTTCACGCAACTCCTTTTTTAAAATAGCCCAATTGTGCGGGAAAACCGCTACCCTGGCAACTCTGCCCACACTGATTTGGGGGGTGTTTAGTAATACCCACTTCTGTGTCCAACAGCTTAGTGCACAGCCAGTTGTTGGCTAAAGTCAAGTGCAGGGCAGCATCCTGGAAAAGCAGTGGTCGCTCGGTGACGCACTGGAGCGATTTAATTCCAAGCCTGGTGTCTTATGCATTTTCTAGCTGTTTTACACTGTATCTGGACGTTTCTACATCATTTATATCCTGTAGTCCTGGAGTTCATATACCCAAAAGCTTGTAAAATTGAATTGTCACGCAGACAAGGCAGGGTTGCCAACTTTGGGAGTTTGGCTGGCGTGAGACTCGGTAAATGTTCAGTGCGCGCGCATGCGCGTGCTTGCGGGAGGAGAACACTTGTGTTAACCCTAACCCAAATTTTAGAAATATCAGTCCTTGTTTACTTAGTATAAATCATGATTTATGCAAAAAAACAGTTAATAGAATGGAAACGCTTATTTTTTTTAATTCTGAAAGCGTCAGAGTCACGCCAGATGCGCCTGGCGTGACCCTGGCAGTGGGCTCCGACCATGTTCCGAATCTAACTCTCGGAACTTTTCACACGCAACTGACGTATCAGGTGCAAGGTTTTCAGCGAATCAACGATCAGAGAATCATGCAGTGAGAACGTTTTAGGCAGATGTTACAGCTGTGGGACTACTCTCCTGTCATTAATACGCTGTGGTGTAGTCATCAACAGAAAATTAACGGATTGAAAGGGGAGAACATTTGATTTTGGCGTGACATTTCTTGCGTGTGCGTGAGAGCGTGAGATTGATGCTGAAAGCGTGAGTGTCACGCCAGATGCGTGAGAGTTGGCAACCCTGCAAGGTAAAAAGCAAGGCAGTTAACCTTATGTCAAGAGTCCTTCCTAAAAAGAGGATGTGTTCTCAATTCCCTAGTAGAATACCTGTTTATAAAACTGGTGGTAATAACAAGTTGATAGTGTTGGGCTAACTAGGTTCCGTTGCCTTCTAATTTCTATGGCTATGAAAGCTGAAGGGATTGGAAACAGCCAAACCATCAATTTAACTCTTGTCACACAAAACATTTTTATTCTGAACATTACAGTTGCTAGCTGGTTAGCACTTAGTAAGCGAGGTATACATTTTGAGTGCTGCTGATGACATCACTTGTGTTTTCTGTAGTGTGATTGTGTCCAGACAAAAGTGAAATCTGCACAAAATGGTTTCTGACCACCTCCTGATGCTAGATTTTTACAATGTGATTTTCAAGCTTGTCTTTTTAGTGCAATCGTTTTATCCTGATGCAGAAATCACATGGTGTGTAGATACAATAGATACATTAAGTGTAGATTTAGCATTTTTCTCACTCTTTCACTGTTACCCTATTTAACACCATTCTTTAAACCCTCTCTCTCACACAAACACTCCTACACACGTTCTACAATTTCACAATTTCTCACTTTTTGTATCACACTCTCTCGCTATCTGTTGCTCTTTTTTCCCTTTCTCACTCCTATCGCTCCCTCTCTCTCTGTCTCTGTCTCTGTCTCTGTCTCTCTCTCTCTGTCTCTGTCTGTCTCTCTGTCTCTCTGTCTCTCTGTCTCTCTGTCTCTGTCTCTCTCTCTCTCTCTCTCTCTCTCTCTCTCTCTCTCTCTCTCTCTCTCTCTCTCTCTCTCTCTCTCTCTCTCTTTATCTCGCTCTTTATCTCGCTCTATCCCGCTCTATCCCTCCTCGTCGTGACAGCTGACAGCGTGGCGGGTGTGCACGGAGAATGGAATGGAGCCGTGGTGGAGAGGGGCATTGACAGTTTGACTCGTGCCGGTGTTAATCAGCACGTTAGCGCAGCGCTGGCTCCGTGAATGGGCTCTGTTGTGTCTGAAACGCCACTAACAATTACTGCACAAAAGGAGGCCAGGTCACCGCAAGTGCTACTCTCTGCAGTCCTAATGACTCTGCGAGTGTCTTCGTGTGTTTTCATGCATGTGTAACTGTGTGGCCTCGCCTCGATTTGCCTGCATGTGTTGTGCGTGTGTGTGTGGGCGTAGCAGACAGCATAGCTACTGTAGATAACGCAGTGATCGCACTGTGAGGAAGCATAGCAACCACGGAAATAGTCTGGGGAGCTTTGAAAGGCCATCACCATTCATGTAGTTTACTATTCCGTTGCACATTTTAAATGTGTACAGTATACTGTATTTAGTGGTTAGTTTTGTTTTGGATGTTACAGTTAACCTCATTCTCTATGTGGGTTTAGTGTTTTGGCTGTCATTTCACTGTGGCAGTGTACTGAAGAGTTGCTTGTGTGCTGTGAGCATCACACACACATGCACGCGCATGCACGCGCATGCACACACACACACACACACACACACACACACACACACACACACACACACACACACACACACACACACACACACACACACAGACAATCCAACAACCAGGATCACATTTTAAATGGTGTTCAGAAACGTACTTGCATTGTAAGTTATCTTTCTTCTGAGTAGTGTTGCGGAAGGTCCTGTCTACATCAGATTCAATCCCTTTCCTTTGACGTACATTTTGTCTGGGCTATGGTTCCGTTCATGCATTAAATTATTTCAGAGAAATAATAATCCTCCTATTTCCCACTCAGTACATCCAAATGAAAAATGTGAGTCATTTTGCACCACTGATATTGTTGGGAAATTGCTCCGTTCTAAGGACCATACATGCATATAATTGTGTTTTCACTGAGTGCAATCCTTGTTTGGAAAAAGCAAATGAACGTTGAACATTTTGAAATGTGCATATTGATGTTAAATGTTCCTCCCTGTACTCTGTGTTGTTTGTTGGTCTATGTGTGTGGATGAGTGTTTTGTTAGTCCTGCATGTCTGTGCCTGCATGTTAATGATGGACCAGCATGTGTCTTTGAGGTGTTTATAGCAGCCACAACATTGATTAACAAAACAGCTCCTGTCTTGGGTAGAGAAACCTACCCTCACCTCCAAAAATGATTGACACATTCAAGAAGATATGCAAAGCACCTGGCAATATTCTATAAACAAAACATTTAATTACTTAATATAGTTTTACAAGATGTGGAACAATCTCTGTACCAAAGACATAGATGAAAGCAACTATCCTAACCCCAAGTGTTATTCAGCATAGCCACAGCTAGGTCTGTTTGAGAAACCTCAGGAGACCATAATCTTACTGGTCAAATATGCCAGGGTTTATACAGCCACTTTGTGATTCCTCTCCTGCAGAAAAAATACCCATGTGGAGCCTTTTTCTGCTATTTTTAAAGATGTGAGAGGTGAGCACATTGTAAAGGTCATTTAGTTTATTTGTGTAATTAATGAAAAGTTAATTTTAATAGGACAAAGTTCAAATTCAAATGAAATATCCATGCATTTTCTGTTTGTCTTGGAGGTGGCTTTCAATGGCAGATTTGGGGTTTTAGTGATCCCAAGTTTTGCAACAACCAAAATTGTCTTTGCTCTGAAAACTTCTTCCTCACTGTGCTTGGTGCCTTAGATTCACCTGTGTCCTCTAATAGGCAAGCCAGAAACATTGGTTTTCGAAATAGCTTTGTGGACACATTTTGATCTCTGAAGGTTACTAACTATTTGGCTTTTTTCATTTGTGACATCTTTGCCTATCCAGATAGATAAACATAAACAAAATGTTTGTTGTTGTATTACATTAACATTTTTGCCATATATAAGACACCCTTAACCAGTGCATATTAGTACATACAAACATTTTATAAAGCTTTTTAAAACAACCACAGCCTGGTACAGTACTGAGAGTGCTCTCATCATTGAATCAGTAAATTGGCAAGAGGCAGTGCTAGCAAAACAATCATACAAATAATAAACATAAAAATAGTGGAACTGATATTAGGAAGTTCATAACGTGGAAGGTTTTCAGATTTCTTTTCTGGAGATTAATATACATTTTAAGTCTTACGGTACATTTATAACTTGCAATATCATGCTATATCCTTGTGTGTAACAATATCCAATGGATATTACATTTATTTTAGCAAGACTTTGCATCTCATGGTTGTGTGTACAATCAATCCGCGGTGGGCTCAGGAGAATGGGAGCTTGCTCCATCAGTGGTCAAGGTAACCTGAAGACTGCTCTGCGTTTTGAAAGGCTCCAGTCGACTATGGGACCAGACAGGTAAATGTTTTTGAAGCAGCGGTCAGAGCCCTGCTGAGTGTGCACGTACGTAATCGTGTACACTTGTGTGTACACACATTTGTGCAGACAAGCTTACGTGTACGTGAGAGTTAGAAATAGATAATTGAACAGTACTGTATAGTGGGGTCAGAAGTTAAAGTTCAAAGACACGCAGCATTTTGAAAATGAGCAGAAAAGAGTGTCTGTGCCATTAGTGTGACTGAGCTGTGGAGCTGAGTGGACACCGGTTAAATCATCTCTGGTTTTATATGCTGAGGTAACTAAGCCTTAATCTGATTGGACCTGACTAGTTTAGAACCAATACGGTTGTAGATGTAGAACATAGAAAGAACACCTGCTCATGATAATTTGCAGATGACTTTGACAACAACAAACTACAGCTGATTATTCCTCAAAGGGGTTGTGTTGACATGTACAATCGCTTAATGTTTTACAGTTGAAATGCTGCCTTTCAGTTTGCAGTTGAGATATTTTTATGACATATTATGCAGGTTCGAATATAATCTACTTTAGTAGCTGGCAGATATTTTACATTCTTATTACCTCATCCTAAAGGCCATTACTTGCTAGACATGTCTTACAAACACATGCTTTGGTTAGAACATTTTGGTGAAAAACAGGCAGAATGACAAAGGGGGGGGGGTAGGACCAATTACAGGATGGATCTATTTTATTGGTGTGAAAATATATATTTTTATTTTTAATTCGTTTACGTCACACAGTGACATTGCTGGAATTGAGTGGTTTGTCTTGCTGTCTGCAGTCTTAAAATGTGAGATGGAATGATGGAGAAGAAAATGAAGCTATAAAAGCTTGTGGAAGTTGTTAATCACATCCGGGCTGTTTTTACTCTTAGAAGACACTGTTCAGTGCTGCTGAATTATTAACGTAGCCTAGCACCCCTTTAAAAGGTAAAGTCTTTAGAGTCTGGAAGTAAAGGCTAAGAGAAGTTGTCTAACGCAGCATGAAGGCAGGCAGGAAAAGAGGGGCTAACGAGGTGCAAGGGACGCCTATTGCTAAAAACTAGCTTTCCATTATTAATATGTAATGACTGGGATATTACAATATCACACATTTTCTAATGTTGCAGTATGGTGGCCATGCTACAACAGTACACATAAGATTGGAGGGGATGTTTGGTCAATGAGTCAGCTGTGGCAGGTGTTGTTGGTGTCCCTCTGTATGCTTCGTCAAATAATATTATGTCAATTTGTGATTCATGATGGAATATGGATGAACTCCCTATTAATATGGAAATATCCTCCTTTTGAAATACAAATATGAGAGGGTAGACATTTATTCTGGTATCATATTCTAAATAATGTTGCCTTGTGTCACTTTAGCCAATAGCAAATAAACAACTAAGTATGAGTTTTATGAACACTTAAAGATCAATTCAATATGTAACTTTGAATAAAGTGCCTGCATAACAGCATGTTTGAGTAACAGCATGCTGTCGCAGCATGTTTAATTGTGCTTAAAGACATGATTGTAGCAAGTACAGTTTTCTTAGTGAAAAGACGGCCCGTAAGCATGCCTGCAGCCAAGGAGACAGCCGAGGCAGTTGGCAATCTATTGTATCAAGGCCCTTGTCACTGCTTTTTAGCAAAGCTGTGCCATTGCTGGCAGGTGTTTGGATCCTGGTTGCGGCACGTGCTGCAAATTGGCTTAGTGCTGTTTGGGGTAGAAGGGAGAACATCACAAAGGGATGGTAGCTCTGCTCTAGGAACTCTGGCCATAGCTCAAGCTCAGCCAGGGTTGATGGCCCGGGGAACTCGCCCCCCTCCTGCACACGTGTACCGGTGAATGCTTTCAAATTGAGTGAGCGGTGTGATAAGACACCGAATACTTGGAGATTTCATGATCGCCTCGTGACGCGTTTTTCGTTTTGTTTTCAAAACTCTCGGTTAACGTATGAAAGCGTTTAACAGTATTGCTGAAAATGCACGAGGCGTGTGGAAAAGAAACATTCTTCACCTCGCTTGAAGAAAAGGGGGAAGTATTAACTCCCATCACGTCTTTCGTTGCAGTCTTGAAAAAGTACGGCGGGAAAACTGTGTGGAGCTGTCTGACTGAGTGACAGGACGGATGTGAGGTAGAACAGAGCTGCTCCTAATGTTCTGTGACAAGGTCACCGTGATACCAGGAGGTATTCTGCTGCCCTGACAGAAAACAGCTAGTTTGTGGTGTATCTCTCCACACCGCTTTTTTTCTTTTTCCACCCTTGTTTCCATCTGGTGTATAAATGCATGTGTGTGTTTGCGTGTGTGCGCGCATGTGTGTGTATCAGAAATGGATAATATGAAGAGTGCCATGGGCAAAACCTACAGCTGTACATGCTCTGTGGGGAAAGTGTCAGGCCAGGAGACTGCAGCTCTCCCCATTGGTTCTCTGTGTCTTTCAGTCAGGAGCAGCCTCTCATTAGAGTGTTCTTATTGGCCATGACCACTGTTTGCTTCCTCTCAGAACAGCTAGTCTGTCACTCTCCTATAGAGGGCAGTCATGAGCTTCAAACATTCTCAAATATAGTTACAGTACACACACACACACACACACACACAATACTGAGCTGAAGGGAGATGAGGAGTTGTGAAAATATATCTGTCTGTCTGTCGGTTGGTTATGCCAGAGTTGTGATGAGGTGTTGGTGTGTTGGATCCCCAGCAGACCCATGCATTTTTCATGCTGTTTATTGAACTTCTCACAGAGCAGCAGCTTCATCTGACTGTCAATCACCCTGGAAAATGAAGTGCATGATCTTCAGAGATCACATGATCACGGGGAGGAGCCTGTCAAACCACAAGCCCTTTTGATTTGTCAGTGTTTTAGAACACTATGTTTATGGTAATGTTACAGGTTTACACACTCCAAACTCACTTGATCGCTGTACAAGTGTACAACATATATAGCGTGAAACGTGCGTCGCTAAAAATAAAGAGATTGTCATTTTGACAGATGGATCTATAAGGTTGGGTAAGACTTCCACTAAAGCCTGTCAGGATGGACAGCTCAGGAGGAATCACTCTGCTGTGGTTGTGAAATATAAAGGATGTCTGCGTCCTGCAGTGGAACGGTTTAAC
The DNA here is from genome assembly GCA_016801145.1 of Umbra pygmaea. Classification (NCBI taxonomy): domain Eukaryota; kingdom Metazoa; phylum Chordata; class Actinopteri; order Esociformes; family Umbridae; genus Umbra; species Umbra pygmaea. Next base: position 25,109 of record JACXGM010006588.1, on the reverse strand, counting down.
TGCGTTCTTAGCTTTCTTGACCTTTTACTCAGCAGAATTGCTTCTGTACATTATGCTTCCTTCAGTGGAATTAGTAATAGCATTCAGTTTGGCAAATAGGCAGATACATATTTTTGGACAAAAAGACAGTAATTATGCTGCATTGTGTTACTAATATCAATCTGCTTAGTAAAAATAGATGAGAGAGAATTTGTCTCCATGTAAAAAGCCTAATTGGAACCCCTTAATGGGACTGGATGCTTCCACTAAAAACCTTGGCCTCCCTGCACTATAAATAGCAACCAGACGATCGGCCCTCTGGTACATGGAGCACAGCAACAGTGTTCCTTTGGGCCAGCTGAGCCCATACCTTCTATCCCAATCTAATTAAAGTTTTCAATCAATTGACTAATGGCTAATCCATTGTGGCTGGTTCCTGCTAATGAGGGGAGGATCAGCATGACATTCCAGCTCACAATCAATCAGCAGTCGATGAAGCACTTCAGTCTGAAAGCCATGAATCCATATTGCACTGGAACTGATTCATGAATCTATATGGTTCTGGATGGAGGGGTAGGACTGTAGGGTCTGATTCATTGTGTTCATGATTCATGAATCTATGGTTCTGGATGGTGAGGTAGAACTGTAGGGTGTGATTCATTGTGTTCATGATTCATGAATCTATGGTTCTGGATGGAGAGGTAGAACTGTAGGGTCCAATTCATTGTGATCATGATTCATGAATCTACACATATGGTTCTGGATGGAGAGGTAGAACTGTAGCGTCTGATTCATTGTGATCATGATTCATGAATCTACACATATGGTTCCGGATGGAGAGGTAGAACTGTAGGGTCTGATTCATTGTGATCATGATTCATGAATCTATGGTTCTGGATGAAGAGGAATAACTCTATGGTCTGATTCATTGTGATCAAGATTCATGAATTGTTATTGTCCTGGATAGTGAGGAATAACTCTATGGTCTGATTCATTGTGATCATGATTCATGAATCAATATGGTCCTGGATGGAGAGGTAGAAGAGTAGCGTCCAATTCATTATCAACGCGATTCATAAACACAACACGAAAATGAGAATAGCACAAACCCACAGCGACAATTAAGCATAACCCATGACAGAACATCCCAGGTATATATAGTGGTGGTGATGAGAAGACATGTGTAGAACGGCGAATCTGATCTCCGGAGGGCAAGATAAGGTAAATACGTGAAACTTAAATTGTGACCATGTAACCAGTGTAAGGTTTACATGATTCAGATGCCAAATTACAATATGAAATGGTTGAAGAAAATCATTAAATATTTAATTAAATTGTTATACATGTACATACAGCATTTTATTTTCAAATTTTTGAATCAAAACATCAGACTCAAACACCTGTGTGATTTGCAGTTGATTCGTTTTAAGCTAATTAGTGCAACTGAAACAAACACCCGTTACAGCGACACACAATTGAATTCGCATTTTGATAAAGTTTTGCATTCTAAAATAAGAAGAGTTTCAGAAATGTAGAGTAAAGATAGTGTTTGACAACATTTAACTTACCAGACATTGTTTTGGGTCCGTGTACACTGTTGTCAAATGGAAGTGTCACTCTTGCGCTCCTCCAGACACGTGATCATCTCTACCGAAACGAGCCTGATGAGGGAAAGCAAAACCCCGCCATCTTTAGTAGTTTGCCACTATTCTACAGAGTTCACAAAATGACTGTTCAAATAAGAAACAGATAATCAGAAATACAGTATTATTCACAGTTTTAGTGGGATATCATTAATAAAAAATTGTCAAATGTTTGTGCAAAATGCAATTATGTATAAGGTTTGATAATACATTGTTTGTATTCATGTACAAATATTCTAAATCAAATGCTGTATTTACATATTTATTTATATTGTATTGGGTTTTTTGGCCCCCCATTGACTGATTCCATGCTATTTAAATCTTGTAGACTGATATATCATTTTTCCTGTTATCCTTAATATGCGTTTAACAAAATATAAATCCTTCTTATTCTTTGGATAACTTCCATTTGAGATTCCACATATCCCAGTGTTCTCTTCATGCAAAGCTGCACTATGTAACGTTCCATTTATTTGTCCTGTCAGCCCAAATTTTATGCTTATTTAAAAAAAATGTTTTGTATATATACCATACACTCACCTAAAGGATTATTAGGAACACCCGTTCAATTTCTCCTTAATGCAATTATCTACTCAACCAATACATGGCAGTTGCTTCAATGCGTTTAGGGGTGTGGTCCTTGTCAAGACAATCTCCTGAACTCCAAACTGAATGTCAGAATGGGAAAGGTGATTTAAGCAATTTTGAGCATGGCATGGTTGTTGGTGCCAGACGGGCCGGTCTGAGTATTTCACAATCTACTCAGTTACTGGGATTTTCACGCACAACCATTTCTAGGGTTTACAAAGAATGGTGTGAAAAGGGAAAAACATCCAGTATGTGGCAGACCTGTGGGCAAAAATGCTTGTTGATGCTAGAGGTCAGAGGAGAATGGGCCGACTGCTTTAAGCTGATAGAAGGGCAACTTTGACTGAAAAAACCACTCGTTACAAATGAGGTATGTAGCAAAGCATTTGTGAAGCCAGAACACGCACAACCTTGAGGCGGATGGGCTACAACAGCAGAAGACCCCACCGGGAACAACTCATCTCCACTACAAATAGGAAAAAGAGGCAACAATTTGCAAGAACTCACCAAAATTGGACAGTTGAAGACTGGAAAAATGTTGCCTGGTCTGATGAGTCTCGATTTCTGTTGAGACATTCAGATGGTATAGTCAGAAATTGGCGTAAACAGAATGAGAACATGGATCCATCATGCCTTGTTACCACTGTGCAGGCTGGTGGTGGTGGATGTGTAATGGTTTGGGGGATGTTTTCTTGGCACGCTTTAGGCCCCTTAATGCCAATTGGGCATCGTTTAAATGCCACGGCCTACCTGAGCATTGTTTCTGACCATGTCCATCCCTTTATGGCCACCATGTACCCATCCTCCGACGGCTACATCCAGCCGGATAATGCACTATGTCACAAAGTTCGAATCATTTCAAATTGGTTTCTTGAACATGACAATGAGTTTACTGTACTAAAATGGCCCCCACAGTCACCAGATCTCAACCCAATAGAGCATCTTTGAGATGTGGTGGAACAGGAGCTTCGTGTCCTGGATGTGCATCCCACAAATCTCCATCAATTGCAAGATGCTATCCTATCAATATGGGCCAACATATCTAAAGAATGCTTTCAGCACCTTGTTGAATCAATGCCTTGTAGAATTAAGGCAGTTCTGAAGGCAAAAGTGGGTCAAACACAGTATTAGAATGGTGTTCCTAATAATCCTTTAGGTGAGTGTATATGTATTTACTGAACACAGGAATAATACAGGGACAATATAACCAATATCTGAAAATATTCTTTTTAATTTGTTATATACTGTGAAATGTTGATTTTGCTATTCTAGTCTTGTCTGTATTTTGTATTATTTAAGTTGGATACAATATGCTAGTTCTGAAACATAATTTTTTGTAAGAATTCTGCAGTGTGCAATGACCGTAACACACTTTGTGACCTGTTGCCATAAAAAAATGACAATTACGGTAGCACAAACAACACTGGGAACATAAAACATAAATGTTTTAATTTATTCTACCTCATCATTTTCACTTGTAACTATTTGCCATGTTCAAATCTCTGTAAATTTATACTCAAAGGGTTATTCTTTTTTTAAATGGTGCGATATCTGCTTAAAATTGGAAACTTGCACATTTTTAGTCTTCCCTTTTTATTTCTTATTTGTGATGTCTTTTTTATAGTAATGTCTTTTTCAGTACATTAACACAATGATGAAAAAGATTACTTTGATAAGGACCCTAAGGCCAACCTTGAGTGGAACAGAGCATCTCTCTCTAGTTCAAATTTTCTTGATCATTCTTTCTTTCCCTACTCTTTATTACCGTACATTGTTTCTATAATTCTTTCTCCCTGTGTCTGTCTATCTGTTTGTCTCTCTCACACTGGAGGTAGGGTATCTCCAGCCCCCAGCTCAAAAAGACCCATGGAAATGTGAAATCAGTCTTCAATGACAGTGTTGTGCTGATCTGTCTGACCCTGAGTGATCAAACCCTAATGCATGCACAAACCTCTCTCGTCATTGTGGAAACCTCACATGTCCACCACCACTTGTTTCATTCTCTAAATTGATATGGCGTGAGTCACTCTAACGGGAGGCATTATATTCCCAAGCAGCTCTGTGGCTCTCTTGAGTGCTTGTTTGCGTAGTCATTTCATGGGCCACAGTGTCAAGGCGCTGTCTGCCATTCTCGTTAAGGCTTACTTAACCACCAGTGCGTCATGTCTAAGAACAAACGTCTTCACAGTGATACGGGACGGGTGCCTCGCGCAACAATTAAACAGAACAAGCTGAGAGCGCTGCGCCACATCAATATTTATGTAATCTGCATATAGATGAGATTGACTTTTAGGGGAGGCATTTACTGGTTGATGAAACCTCTCGTCCTTCACTCAGGCTCTCTACGCCCATATCTCTCTGAGCTTTCATCAACCCCTATCAAGTGCTCTACTGCAGTGAGAAGGAGAGGAAGATGGGGAAAGTGATATGAGATAGAGCGTTCAAGGCCAGAGGTGTTTAGCTGGTCATCCACAATGAAATGAGTTTTGGCTCATGGCATCTCTGTCAAAACACGCCTGTCTGTGTGCCTGTGGCTAGTTGCTATTCACATGCTCAACTAAAAGATTCACAGGTTTATTGAAGACTTTGTGGTTTGATAAAACCTGATGTGGATTAAACGCTGTCAGAAATGTTATCACAAGCTGTCATTACACATTTATATTCCCCCTTGTTAATACATTTATGTTATTTAAATGATGTAGCCTTGTTTAATAGCAGACACACATGTAGCTAGTACATTACTAAAGAATATGAGAGTATAGGGGTGTATGAGTGCTACCCCTGTTAGAAGGGTGTATGAGGTCTACCCCTGTTAGAAGGGTGTATGAGGTCTACCCCTGTTAGAAGGGTGTATGAGGACTACCCCTGTTAGAAGGGTGTATGAGGTCTACCCCTGTTAGAAGGGTGTATGAGGACTACCCCTGTTAGAAGGGTATATGAGGACTACCCCTGTTAGAAGATGTATGAGGTCTACCCCTGTTAGAAGGTGTATGAGGTCTACCCCTGTTAGAAGGGTGTA
>JACXGM010006588.1:0-19780 GCA_016801145.1 Umbra pygmaea | reverse complement strand
AGATTCCATGGCTTTGATGCAGACAGAGTGCAAGGTTAGAGGTCACATTTGACAGAAGTAGCATGGCACGTCGTCTGTCTCCCCGAGCGCTCAGGGCGACTGGTCCACATTCTTCCCCTTTACGGGGCCTCACTTGTGCACACGTTTCTTTTCGAAAGACTGGAAGGAATATCTTTTAATCACAAAGTGCTCCGCAGAAGTGGGCCTATTATTCTGAGCTGTCTGGGAGAATTTGGCCTGGCTTTGGCCCACAGCAACTTGAACTTTCTCTACGTGTGAAATCGTGATGGGACCTGACAGGTGAATTCCCTGATGGTCTTCAGGCACTGTACCCAAAAACAAGAGCATAAAACAACCAGAACAGGCCACATGCACACAGCAAATTTGCACACTTAGGCTATAAACAAATACTGAAACGTACATTAAGTCTGCACGCTCTTTCTTTTCAAATAGGTCAGAGTTGTCTTGTGTAATAGGCATAGAGGGAATTCACAGGTCCAGGACCAGTGGTTATGTCTGGTTCATTGCCCTCAAGGTTTATCTTCTTCCTGTTTCGTTTCTTAATTGTCTCTGTTTATTTGTGTGAATGGAGTGTTAACTGACCGCTCTAAGGGTGTTTATCCTGTGACACCTCCTCCTCTGTCTTTATACGTTGGACCAGTTCCTTTGGGAGCAGGAGAGTAAACGTCCACAATCGATTTACTCTTGAAGAAAACAGCGCTTCTCTTCGTGTCAACTGAGTCACATGTCAATTTTCCCGCAAAGTGGCATGCGTGACGAGCGACACAGAAACCGACACATTTGTGGAGTGGAAACTTGGTAACGATCTGTTTTTTTACCCTTCTCCTCTTTATCTTTCACTCCGCCCCCTCCTCCGTAATTACCTTCATACGAACAGAGGAGAGCTGACTGCTGCTGAATTTCCAATTAACCTCTTAGTTCACAATTGCCCAAAATCAATAAGGACTTTTGTTGAATTATCAATTGGCAACAACAGCACGCGCCACAACACCACAGTGATGGCTTATTAGAAAAAGTGCCATATTTGCTCTCACATTGAAGTAATGCCTCTATATTTATATTTTTTGTACATGGCATGTTTTATGACACCCCCAGGGACTAAAATGCTGTGGCTGATGCAAACACCTCTGATGTTTTATTTTTCTTCTTATTAAAGAGAAGGTCAAATTGCGAAAGCACATTTTACCAGCTGCTTTATTTGCATTCCACCCAAGCACCAAATGAAATGAATATATTTCTCCTACAAACATTCTTAGTAAGACAGGACTGAACTTGGCAAGTTGACCTAGTGGTTAGGGCATCTGACTGGTATCCAAAGATCTTTGCTTCCATTCCTCCAAGGTGAAAACTCTGTTCTGTCCATGAACACGACAGTTAACACTGTAACAACTTCCATGTTGTAACTGTAAATATTTATTCTCAGTCAATTTACCTGGTTAAGGAAAGTGATAGAATTGTTTGGCACACTGTGTTTAAAACCACTTATTTCTGTGCCAGGTGGGACTTTTGAGGCAGAACGACATTTCAGCTGGATGATCGTGTGAATTTTCCTGACTGAGCTGTAGTCCAGAATGGTGTTGGGTCGGAACCAGCCAGATCGTGATCCTGTTATTTAGGTGTGTCACACTTTCACAAGGTTTACACACGGAAGGTGTGCCAAAACGGGTGGTAGACTGCACCAAGATGCCCCCATTTAAACCGGAGCCATGTATTGGCAGCCAAATCCGATTTGACAAGAGCGCTTTCGGAGTTGGAATGGTGCTCTTGTTGTAACAATGCAGGTTATGAGAGAAACAGTTGGTCATGCTGGGCCCACCGGTGGATAGGACCTCATACCCTCCGTAGGTTGATCACTCGCAGCAGCTCGGAGACTGTGCTTGGCACGTGCAGTAGTGCTCATACGTTTGCGTACCCGGGCAGAAATTGTGAAATTTTGTCATTGACCTTCTAAATCTGACTGTTATGTAAGGATAGTGATCATATGAAGCCATTCATTTTCACACCGTTGTTTGGCTCTTCTGTAAACCATACTGATAACAAAAATCTCCAAAATGGCCCTGATCAAAAGTTTATATACCGTGGAATGTTTGGCCTTGTTACAGACACACAAGGTGACACACAGGTTAAAATGACAATTAATGTTTAATTACCCACACCTGTGACATTTTCAATTGCAATTAGTGTCTGTGTATAATTTAAATAGTGAATGAGATTGGATGCACTTAGCAGGCTAAGTACTGGAAATTCTGGAACTTCCTAAAGTTAGATATCCAAAGCCTTGCTTTCCAGCCAGTACTGTTCAATCTGGGATCTCTAGATACCAAGCCATGTAGACCAAGAAAGACCAAATTTTTTCAGGATACAAATAAAAACCCACAGGTAACCTCGCAAGACATACAGGCTGCTGCGGAAAAAGATGGTGTGGTTGTTTCAAGTAGCACAATATGACCATACTTGAACAAAAATTAGCTGCATGGTCGAGTTGCCAGAAAGAAGCTTTATTGCGCCAGTTCTACAAAAAATCTGACAGTATGCCCAACAACAACTTGGCACACCTCACAGCTTCTGTAACACTGTAATTTGGAGTGACAAGACCAAAATAGAGCTTTATGGTCACAACCATAAGTGCTATGTTTAGAGAGGGGTCAACAAGGCCTATAGTGAAAAGAATACCATCCCCATTGTGAAGCATGGTGGTGGCTCACTAATGTCTTGGGGGTGTGTGAGCTCTAAAGGCACGGGGAACCTTGTGAAAATTGATGGCAAGGTAAATGCAGCATGTTATTGGACAATACTAGGAAACAATTTGCATTCTTCTGCTCGAAAGCTGTTGGAATTTCCAGCACGACAATGACCCTAAGTACAAGGCAAAGTTGACCCTCTAGTGGTTACAGCAGAAAAACTTGAAGGTTCTGGAGTGCCCATCACAGTCTCCTGACCTTAATATTATCAAGCCACTCTGGGAAGATCTCAAAATGCGGTTCACGCAAGATGACCAAAGACTTTGCATGAAATGGAGGCATTTTGCCAAGACAAATGGGCAGCTATACCACCTATAATAATTTGGGGCCTCATTGACAACTGTCACAAACAACTGCAAACTGTCATTGAGAACTGAGTTCAGTATTTCCTTTGTTGCCCTGTTTTGTTTTATGATTGTGCCATTCTCTTACTTACTGTTGAATATGTATCCCATTAAAAAATTTAAACAAATTGTTTCGCCTGCTCACTCATGATTTCTTTAAAAATGGTACATCTGTTACAAATTCTCCAGGTTTTTGTAAACTTTTGAGCACAACGGTATATCAGTGTATTCGGGCTTGGGGGTGTTCATGTTCTGGTGTGTCTGTGCATGTTGGTATAGCGGTCTATTCTTTTGTCTTTCTCCGTCTGCAATTCGATTAATTTCAAACATTTAATCGATATTACCACACTGCGCCTCCCAGGCAGTGTCACAGTTCATTGCTACATAATTTAATTTGAATATTCTCGTTTTTGTGTCTTACAGTGCTGTGATACACTGCCAGTGCAGATAGTCCCTCACTGAAGACGCAGGCACAGAGAACTCAGCTTTATTACATGAATGTGCTTTCTTCACCTTCTAAACGTTATTGGTCCGCTATATCTGCTGCTGCACGAAAGTACTTGCTGAACAACGATAAGCTGTGCGTGATTCTGTGTCGGGCAGTATTTTTCTAATTTCCCACCAGTGCGACATTCAGTGGCCAGCCTGAGCCTCTGGGTAAGTGCAACTAGTTTGACCGTGCGCGCTCCGTAAAAAGAGCGCTAGCGGTATCAATGACAGGCCGTGTGAGCGTCCCAGCGTCACCCATTAGCTCGCCCCAGGCCTCCGTGTGATTCCGACCATTTGTATCAATGAGGCCGGGCCTGCCTTCCTGCATCCGGCTGCACATGCAGCACACCGCGCTGAGACCATTCATCACCCTGGTGACACCTCCACCCCAAAGCCCCTCCCCCCTCGCGACACAACAAGCAGCACAGGCTGCGTTTGTGAAGCTGAAATCGGTAACGTGTGAAACTACGGTATCCTTCTGCAGTTTTATGAATACCGCAAGCATATTATCAAAGCAGAGATTGGACTAGCTTTTATTATAATTAAAATTGTAGAAAAAAACGACAAATACACAAGTCGGCCAGTTAGGCTGTGGTACGGTTCGGCACACATTATTTGATTGTGTATAACCATCTACTCTTTAATAATGTACCAGTAATTTGGTTTATTGTGCCTGTGTTGTTATTATGTAGTAATGAAAAATGTAGTTGGTTTGTTTGTATAAAATCTTACGACACTGTGGCATGCACTGGGTAAATGTGTGTTTGTGTGGGAGGGTACGGCACATGCTTAAGTGTGGGAGAGTTAAACTTTATTTGCTAAACTGTTTGCGTGTCTGCTAAGTTAGTGGCTCAGACTCAAGAAGGAGGCAGTTGAGGCGGGTGAATCCTGTGGTAATCAGTGAGGGTAAGCTTGTGAAGCTGTACCAGTGTTGATCAGAGGGTGGTCTGGGCCTGCCTGCTCAACTCTGGGCATGTATGGATTTTCACAGCTCAATATCCTAAAATGGCTCCATCACGGGCTGTCTGTGATTACTGGTCCCGATGAAAGGCCAATCAAGGAGCTATTGATCCGTCCTCTCGTCGTCTTCCACCTCTCATGCAGAGAAATGGATCAAGTATGAGTTCTTCCATGGCTGTGTCGACCTCACGCTGTGCCCAGAGAGCCAGCTAGTCACGTGATGCATGCTTACGGCAGGAGATGATTCACTGCCGAGCCTATGCTAAAACCCGGCCGACGCTCTAGTCGTTAAGACGCTACCGATCGAGCAGCAAGTCCACATTCAGCAGCGGCTCAGCTTTAGCATACGTGCAGTGTTGCAGCCTTAGCATGCACGCAGGGATGCAGCCTTAGCACGCATGCAACCTGGAGTTTTTTAAAGTGGCGGCCAGATGACTCTGAGCTACGTGAAGTGTTTCAAAGCTGGATGGCTAGGTATTGCCTTTAGTTGATAGTGAACTATGTACAGGTAGGATCTGACAATCGTGCTCTAAGTCACAGTACTGTTTCCTAGGTTACAACTTTGACACCATGTTTTTCCTGGTTGGTCACAGGACTATAGATTTCCCCACAGGCCAATGGGAAGGCGGACCAGTTTAGAGACACTGATCTGCTGACCGCTATACTGATGGCTGTCCAACAGTCAATAGACCTGACTGATGTCTCAGTGAATGTGACAAGCTAATCAATTAGACAATTTCTGTTGAGTAAGCAATCTCTGTAAATCAACCATATGCCGTAGGCTGGACAATTTTTATCTTATTGACGTGTCTACACCAAGTGAACACCCTATGACTGAGAATTAAGAATCAATGTATATATGTATGCCAGTCAGATGGCTCAGTGGTTAGGGAGTCTGATTTGTAGCCAGAAGGTTGCCAGTTCGATTCCTGACTGTGTCAAATGTCATTGCGTCATTGGGCAAGACACTTCACCCGAAGTTGCTGCATGTGGATGTCCCTGTACTTACTGTTAGTTGCTGCGGACAAGAGCGTCTGCTAAATGACAGATGTAATATACTTACGATTTTGCAGAATCACAAAGGAGAACGATTCCTTCTGCGTATTGAAAAGGTGCTTTCTGACAACTTCAGTGAAACTATAGCATCAACTGATACAGTATAACTCGCACCATAGACTTCATATTAGCGGGGAGAGGTTTTTCTGAAAAACCAGTGAGACACAGACGTGTGTATCAGAAAGAGCCCCCCCCCCCCCCCACACACACACACACACACACACACAAATGTGCCATTGTACCTCATAGTGTAGTTTTGCAGCCCTCTAACTCTTCACACAGTCTCGTATCCTTGGTTTCATGGTGCTGTGTCTGATCGCTATTACAAGTCATGTCAAAATAGATGAAAGGCTGTAGCACTGTCAGGAGAATCTACCACTGTGCGACAGACTGTTGCTTCATTGTGAGGAAAAGCAATTTTGTTATCAGGGAAACTGAGGGTTTGTCACAGCGTCTAGCTATGCCTCACTGCGTATGTCTGACGATCCGGCCCTGAAGTACCTTGCCAATAGCTCGTTTATACATTTGCATGTGTATTCCGATGACGTTTATACAGTACGCCAGAAACAAAGATGGTAATTTTGTGTTACTCAGAAAATACATTTCATCCTAACCTTATCTTTACATGTGAGGTTTTCCTTTTGAAGGGGAAAATGCTTATTCACTGTGTGAAATGACATTTTGCATCGCAACATGTGCTAGAGTAATTTTATTCTCTTGAGTCTGGCACACATTTAATCAAATCATCAAATCATCAACACTTCAGAAAATGCTAGTGTTGAAGATGAGTACACACGTTCCATCTTCTACTAGACTGGATTTTTAAGCAATGATGTCATTGCATTGTATGACAAAAAACCTTGTTGGCAGTCACAGAGGTCAGACGTTTCTTGTAGTTGGCCACCAGGTTTGCACACATCTCAGGAGGGATTTTGTCCCATTCCTCCTTGCAGATCCTCCCCAAGTCATCAAGTTTTCAAGGCTGAAGTTTGGCAACTTAAAACCTCAGTTCCCTCCACAGATTTTCTATGGGATTTAGGACTGGCCGCAGGACCCTAATGTGCATCTTGTTGAGCCACTCCTTTGTTACCTTGTTCGTGTGTTTTAGATCTCAGCTCGTTACCTGTATAACAGTCACCTGGGAGCCAGAAATCTTGCTGATTAAGAGGCGATCAAATACTTACATTACTCATTGTAATGCAAATCAATTAATAACTTGTTTGAACTGCATTCTTCTTGTTTTTTTGTTGTTGTTATTCTGAAACACTGTTCAAATAAACCTACCATTAAAAGTCTAGACTGATCATTCATTTTTCAGCAGGCAAACGTACAAAATCAGCAGGGGATCAAATATTTTCCCTCACTGTGTATATATATATATATATATATATACATTTCCCTCCAAAAGTATTGGAACGGCAAGGCAAATTCCTTTGTTTTTGTTGGTCACTGAAGACATTTGGGTTTAAGATCAAAAGATGAGTATGAGACAAGAGTTCAGAATTTCAGCTTTTATTTCCGGGTATTCACATCTAGATGTGGTAAACAACTCAGGACATACCACCATTTGTTTGAACCCACCCATTTTTCAAGTGAGCAAAACTATTGGAACATGTGACTGACAGATGTTTCTTGCTGCCCAGGTGTTGCCTTTTAGGTTGATTGTTTAAACATTAAGTAGCTCTGCATGACTGGTCTAAGTTTTCATCCTTGGTTGAAACCTATAAAGACTGCATTTCTTGTTAAAGAGGACAAACCAACATGAAGACCAGAGCTGTCTATGGGGGAAAAGCAAGCCATTGTCAAGCTGAGGAAAGAAGGAAAATCGACCAGAGCCATTGGACAAACATTGGGCATAGCAAGCACAACAATTTGGAATGTCCTGAAAAAGAAACTACTGGTGTACTGAGCAACAGATGTCGAACAGGTCGGCCAAGGAAAACAACAGTAGTTGATGACAGAAATATTTTGAGAGCTGTGAAGAAAAACCCCAAAACATCAGTAAGTGACATCACCAATGATCTCCACATTGCAGGGGTGAAGGTATCACAATCCACTGTTCAAAGAATACTCAGAGAGCAGAAATATAGAGGCCACACCACAAGATGTGCCGCTAAAGTTCTGTAAGACAATCTTATGGACTGATGAGACCAAGATGAATCTCTACCAGAGTGATGGAAAGGCCAAAGTGTGGAGAAAGTAAGGAACTGCTTATGATCCGAAGCATACAAGCTCATCTGTGAAGCATGGTGGGGGTAATGTCATGGCTTGGGCTAGCATGGCTGCTTCTGGAATAGGCTCATTAATATTTATTGATGATGTAACTGATGATGGTAGCAGCAGAATGAATTCAGAAGTGTACAGAAACATTTTGTCTGCCAATTTATGGAGAAATGCATTGAAACTAATTGGGAGGAAGTTTATCATGCAGCAGGACAATGACCCAAAGCACACTGCCAACAAAACAAAGAACTTCATCAGGGGGAAAAAGTGGAAGGTTTTAGACTGGCCAAGTCAATCACCTGACCTAAACCCAATAGAGCATGCATTTCACCTCCTGATCTTAACCCAATAGAGCATGCATTTCACCTCCTGATCTTAACCCAATAGAGCATGCATTTCACCTCCTGATCTTAACCCAATAGAGCATGCATTTCACCTCCTGATCTTAACCCAATAGAGCATGCATTTCACCTCCTGAAGCGGAGAACGAAGGGAGAACCCCCCCCGAAACAAAAAAGAACTGAAAGAAGCTGCGGTAAAAGCCTGGAATAGCATCACAAATGAAGAATACAACGGTTTGGTGATGTCGATGGGTCACAGGCTTGTGGCAATTATTGCAAGCAAGGGTTATGCCACCAAATATTAAATGTTATTTACTTGAAGAATGTTTGTTCCTTTACTTTTGCTCACCTAAAAATGCTGTGGTCAAAAACAAACGGTGATATGTCCTAAGTTGTTGAACACATCTAAATGTGAATACCAGGAAATAAAAGCTGAAAATCTGAACACTTGCCTCATACTAATCTTTTGATCTTAAACCCAAATGTCTTCAATGGCCAACAAAAACAAAGGAAATTGCCTTGCCGTTCCAATACTTTTGGAGGGGACTGTATATACTGGTGGCTAAATGTTTGAAATAATCCAGGAATATACATGTGTTTTTAAAGAAAGCGATAACTACATTCAACAAGGTAGTATTAGTTCTATAAAAACACATGTACATTCCTGGATTATACCCCCAGTGTATATTGCGGTCAGACGGCCAAGCGGTTAACGAGTCAGACTTGTAGTCAGAAGGTTGCTGGTTCGATTCCTGAATGTCCTGGGGGATGCCCCTGAACATACTGTAAGTCGCTCTGGATAAGAGCATCTGTTAAATGACTCAAATGTAAATATAGAGACAGAGATGGACATAGAAAGAGATACAGAGGAATAAACAGACATGTAGAGTGAGATAAAGGAGATCGAGAGTGAGAGAGTAAGAGAGAGATGGTGATAGGGAGTGAGAGAGGGTGGGAGAGAGGGTGAGTGTGAGCGAGAGAGAGAGAGTGGGAGAGAGAGAGAGCGAGAGAGAGAGCGAGAGAGAGGGTGGGTGGCACTCATTACACTGCTTAGCTGGAGAACACACTGGCTGCTTTTGATGTAGGATTCCATTTGATGTATTATTTGGCATGCGCATGTTTCTCAACCGCAGTCGGCCTGTTATTCATGAATTGATATTTTTGTTCTCAAAGATACCAAATTCACACCAAATAACATGTTGTGCTGGTCTAGAGCTAAGAGGGCTCACGTACACACTACACTGTAAAAAATTGTTCACAATATAAAGTATTGGTATATACCAGTACTTTTTCAATTATTTTACTAGATTTCCTTCAAGACAATAACAGAAAATACTTTATAAACACACATAGCTGTTATTTCTTTGTAACAAAAATCTTCTGTGTTTATAAAGTATTTTCTGTAATTGTCTTGAATGAAATGTCTGTAAAGTAATTGAAAAAGTACTGGAAATAAATAACCAGTATTATTTACTGTTTTTTAACTGATATCTTTTTAGTGTACACCCTATTCCAATGATAGATTTCTCACCTCTCTCCATGTCCATTTTACATGTGATGTATAACCGGCACAAATTTGCGGAAGACATCAACCACTTTACCCTTAAAACCCCATCTATATTCCTTCCACTCCAGTCAAGCCCAATCGTGCGTCAAACATGTTCTACGTTTGATACAGTGGTCAGGTAATAGCGTGTTGTCAGGTGTTGTCCTTGGCCTAGGCGAAGGCCTAGTGGCGGGTAGTCGCCCGTATGCTGGCTAACAAAGGGCCATTCCATTAGAACAGCGTATGATGGACACATTCCATTTCCTGCCCCTGCACCACTATTAGGACTGGGATACGTGGCCTGTCTCTTTTCAGCACATAAAGTGGAGCCTCCCTGCCGGGAGATGAATGCATTGGAGAGACCAACTGACATGGCAATGGGTACTCCTGTCTGAGTCAGTCAGAACAATGTAACCAGCAGGTAGGACAGAAGAGCCACCTGCTAAACAAGGGCCAACAAAGCCCACTAACGAAAAGAGGAATAGTGTGTAGTTGAAAGTTAAGTGAATGTTGAAAGTGAACGTGTTTTTTCCACCGCTTTTTAACCGGGCAATTTGATTAAGAACCAGTTCTTATTTTGCGGCAACAACCTTGGGAGCAATTAGGATTAACGGACAGAACGACAAAGCTTTCACCTTGGCAGTTGGGAGATTGAACTGGGGTTTCAAAGACACAAGTCAGATGTCTTAACCACTAGGCCACATCGCTGCTCCAGGTGTGAATGTGAGACAATCCGTGTGTCTGGGTTTGTGTGTGTGGGTGTGCACATTTGTGTCTGACTGCATGCGGAGGAAAGAGAGACGTTGTGCAACACAGACGTAGAGGCAGGGAAAAACCTCTCTGATAAATCACATGCCCAGGAGTTTCAATATTGATTATGGTCTAATTTTATTGACTGTGTCTTGTGAATGTGCATGCCAATTTCCATAATAATTGATGGAGCTGAGGTATTCTGCTTTTTGATACGGACTCTGTCAACTATCCACAGAAGCTTGTGCCCCAATTATAAGACCCTCAGTTGAGATATGTAGTTCACACTTTCATAGTTAATAATAATCATGTCGTAATGGTATTGTCTGCGCAGGGCTCTAAGCTAACTGTTTCCACTGGTGGCACTTGCGCTACTAAATTTGTAGTTACTGGTGCAAAAACATGATTTGGTCGCACAAATTATTTGCTGTGTGGCGATAGATAATCTACCTGTTTCCCATAATGAACCTGTATGGCGATAGATAAATTACCTGTTTCCCATAATGAACCTGTATTGCATGCAGAACTATGCAATTCCAAACTATCGTTTAAACCCCAAAACCCCATGCCTTCTTGTGTTCTTAAAATTTATTAAACAATACTGCAAGAGAAATGGAAATACACTTACTAGGAAGTGTAAAATGTATTTTTTACAGATTTCAAAGTACCATAGTTGCTAAATCCTCTAGAACAGTATTTTTCAAACCTCTCCTCGGGGAACACCAGCCTTTCCATGAAATTTCTAAGCTAGCACACCTGATTCAAATCATCTGCTAATTATCAGGCCCTTGATTAATGAATATAGTTAGCTAGTTCAGTGGCTACAGCTAAACTGTTGAATGCCTGGTGTGGCCCGAGGAGAGGGTTAAAAACCACTAAAAGGGGATGGAAATTACACAGATTGAAGCAATATTCAACTTGTAGCAGCAAAGCTGATCCTACCCCCCAAAAAAAGATTTAAAAATAAACACTGCTCTAGAAAACACAGATGGGCTGACATGACTCATCGCTTTCCTACTCATCATGGAATTCGGTGTCACGGCCCTGGTGAGGCCATCAGCCCGAATGCCACTTCCCAGCAACTCGGGGCCACGCAATCCAACGCACCCTACCTCTGCTGTGCACATTAATCTCATCATCACCAATCCCACAGAAGCCCTCAACCCTTTGAAAATATTCATATTGAAATCTGTAATGTTTTGATGTTCATCTCATATGAGATGCACTGCAAATATTTATGTATTGCAAATATTTTATTTACCTACCTCAATGGGTTAGACAACGATATGGAGGCATTTATTGTCAACAAAATATATTTTTGCACTACCAAAGCACTAACCTGTTTTCTCTCTTTGTCTCATTATTCTGTCTAAAGCAACGTTTGAAATGATACTTTTATGGACATGAGTGAGGGCTTACAGTGTGTGTCTTTCACCACAATTCTTAAATTCTCATTAAATAAATACAATATTTTAGCTACTAGTTATATTATGTACACTTTGCTAGTTATAAAGGTACCTTTGCAGTACAGTGAATAACCAGAGCTCTGGCATTGATTAAGCTATGCTGGCTAACTACTGTAGCTACTGACTGACTGTTGAGCTAGATAGACACCTGGGTGAAGCTTCTGTGGGGAGATTCCAAGAGGGTAGGTTTGAATTTGAAGCTGCCCAGGGTGGATTCTGATGCTACCTACCTATCACCGCACATTTGCTTCCATAGACTCCCATTCATTTTAGGGTCATTTTGACAGCAAATAACTTTACATCTGAAGCGTTTAAAGAAACACGACAATGTATAAAAAGCTCCATCACTCGACATACTGTTGCACAGTAGAGAAATTACCGTATAATCCAGAAGAAGCTCGCAGGCAATCGGGGCAAAGTGGAGGCATACAGTAAAAATGACAAAATGAATTAATCAGAATACTTACCAAAAGCTGCTCCTGCTCCTACGCTCATGGACAATTCCTACTCACGCTCTCCGTTTCTGCAATCGTCAAGTTTCGGCATGTTTCAGATCTCTCTTGGCAAAGCTACGAGAAGAATTACAACTTTCAGACACGTTGCACACGTCACATCTACGTCATCACGCTCAGTGTGAGGCTGCGCAGTACGCTCAGGCATGATCGGAAAAGTGCTTCTAATTGACTTCACTTGCTCTCCATAGGAATGAATGGCAAGGCTCCGTCCATCATTTATACTGTCTATGTGTACTGTATGTGTGTTTCCAGTCTACACCATTGGGTGGAATGTAGGTTTAACCCACTGCCATCCATACAACAAACACAGTTATTCCCAAATCTATGTACTCACTCAAATGAATGAGTTTACAGCTTTTATGTTTCTGGAAATATTTTTGCTCATGGAAGGTTACGCACAGCGCACTTTGGTAATGCCCACTACACCAATCAATGAGGGGTGAAGACTGAAGCTGTTGGTGTTGAACACTCAGGCCAGTCTCAGTCATGTTATAAAACATATTATTAGAATACACATTACCGTAGTGTTTGAATGCATGCTGAAAATAAATTATAATGCCCAAAAATGTATGTGACCACATTGCTTATCAATCTGGTGTTCAAATACATTTTTTCAAATAAAAAGTGAATTTGTTTAAATGTTAAAATAAAAAAATGTATCTACTTGGTGGTTTGGTTTATGTGTTATATTCTTTCTTCAATTTTCTCCCCTCAATTGTTCTTGTTTTCTCCCCAAGTTTTCCCCACTAACCCTGCTATGTCGGCAGCTTCACAATGCACACAAGATGCGGGTTGCTGAAGGGCGCCCACATGCTTCATCCAAATACGTGTCGCCTAGCTGGCTGATTCTTTTTGCACTGCTCATCCAACACAGAAGGCATTAATCAGATCATGCACTGGATGATTATACATTCACCAACAATACTTTCACAATTGAATTACAGATGCCTGATCTGCACACAGGGGGTCGCTGGAGAGCGATGTGGCAAGGTACATAACCCAACTTATTTTTCCCAAATCCCAGACAGCGCTGTGCCAATTTGCGCCTCCTTGTGCTGGAGTTTCCAGGTGCTGAGGATTTCTAATTCTGTGGTTCCAGTGGCACTCCATGTCTAGGAAAGATTAGCCTGAGGCTGCTACCCCATACCTAATGATGTTGTCAAGGCACTGAGTAAAATGTTAGGCTGCTGCTGGTGACTGTGATGAGACATGAGTAGCATGGCTCAGTCCCTGTGTTGGTGCCCTTCAAATATGTTACAATATTATATTTTTTCCTCTGTATTATGGAAACACGTGGAATAGGAATAAAAGGAATAATGCCTTGAGTACACTTGTAGAGTCATTGTGTTTGGGTACAATACAAGTATTTTTCTAGTATGAACCGCTGTGTATGCCTGGCAGTATTGCATTTTAAAGCAGTTGCACTGTAAATTATGCCTGCATGCCGCTTTACAGAAATGACAATTTTAAACAGTGTTTGTTATATGCATTCACACAACTTTATGTAATGACAGTGATTGTGAAAGTTAGCAAATACATCAAATCTGTGTGAAATGGCACAGTGTTGTAATAAACCTACACTTTCAATGAAGTGTCCTAGAAAGGCGTGTAGGCTTTTTCTTATCTTGCGATTGTAATGTATGCACAGTTTTTATATAAAATGATACCATCTCCCTGTCTGGCTTAAGGGCTTTCCCCGAAAGAGGAAAAGGAACAATCCAATGAATATATTCAAACAGTGTTTAAAATTATCTTCTTCACGCCTGCCATCCTTGAGTTATAGATTCTCCTTCTATAAACATACCTGGGTAAAATCCCTGTGTTACACCTGCTTGAAATGTGTACTTACACTTGCTCACCTTGCTGTTTTCTAAGTATTCCTGCTCTTTAGTTTCATAGCTGCACCCCAGATGACTTTGGGTGGGTTTTGTTATTAACACGACAGTAGGAAGCTGAGGCTAGGGAGACATGTATGTAGAGGGAAACTGACTCAGAGTCGTATGACTCAGAGCTCGAAACTCTATTGCCAGGGGATATTCATGCTTAAAAGTCATGTTACTGCTTCTTAATATTGTTTTGATCATACGCTTGGTGGGATTTCAACGTTAACTTGAGTTTAAACTGTAGCTGCTAGTTAAGATGTGAGGTTCAAGCTAACCAGTCTCACGGGGAATTATAGTCTACTCCCACAGTTACCATGGTAACCTCTTACCCTTAGTGTCAGTTAAACATTTGTGTCTCAATTGAGCAATATATGATGATACAAAAAAAATGATTTGAAAAACATTAAGGGTAAAAAATAATAATTGTCTGGTAGATTTTTACGAGTCCAAGCAGCTACAGCTGCGGAGCCCTATTGTAATTGTACGTTTTTTTATTAGCGCCTTTGGTAAGACACTTAATATAATCTCACATATATAATATTAATATTATTATAACAAAATCTTTACAGTTTTACACTACATACACAATTAAGATATTGAAACATGTGGCTCATTCCAGATCACATTGCTTTTGTTTTGTGAAAGGTTTCGTTAAACGTATTGTAATTTTCGTGGTGAAAATCCTCCCATAGGAATGAATGGGCAATGAATTGCCGGAATAGAAACTGCTCAAAATTTTCCCATAGGAATAAGTGGGCCATGAATTGCCACTACGTTTGCCCGCAAGAACACCCAAATTTGGAACTCATTCTAAAAACGCCATATTGCAAGCTTTTTTCTTCAGTTAGACCTTGTGTCCAAATATAGTGCAGGATGCTTGTAAGTTTGAATGGCATCGATAGTTTAGTTTTTTTAATTGCCATTTTTAACTGATTCATTTCTCCATTCATTTGAATGGCCAACATTTTTAACACCTATGCTGGTTTACTGGCGAACTACATCAACAAGTTCGAACAAAATGACAGCACAAAGAAGAAAATTCAGACATATTGTCAGATAGTTGCTTGGTCATTACATTATTATTATTTTATAAAAGATGTAGCTAAAAAATGTTATAATGTTGTTTTACAGTTTTAAATTTGCCTACGAAACCCACACTAGACAGTTGTTTGGACACAGAACAAGACCAACAGTAGATGTCACAGCTTTCTAAAGTCTAATTGTTAAAACCAGCACCATATGTAGGTCCATCTGACATCTCTTGCTGGTGCCTTTTCACTTTGTCTGTGCTCACAAGTTTTCATTCAAACATTCATTTTCACTTGAATTGGCAAAACCCCAATTTCTTTTGGATAAGACCAGGGAGTAGACCATGCAGTCATAGCAGCCAATTGGACAAGCAAACCATAAATGACTATAAAGAGTATGGCCATCCTATAATGTTATACTATTACAACAGATCCATATTTGTGCATACGTGCGCATGCATATGTGTGCATTGTGTGTCAACCTGACTACAAGAGTGTGGACTCCACTGCACTAAAGCTTGCACTGCAAATTATTTGGTTCTTACCAAGATAAAAAAACTTCGATTTAGAAGTGTTAGATAATTTATCTTGTTTTAACAGTGAATTTCTTATTTTAAGTGTTCAACTTAAGAAATATTTCACATGTTTTGAGTTCCTTTTCCCTCAGATATAGTGTTTTTATCTTGTTTTTAGACACATCTTTTTTGCAGTGTGGCACCTCAGGCTGCAGTGATGCTTTGAATGCAACTTTGAACGTCTTGTGCTGTTGTAGCCCATCTGCTTCAAGGTTCAACATGTTGTGTGTTTATAGATGCTCTTTGGCACATCTTGGATGTAATGAGTGTGTTTTTTAGTTGCTGTCTTTACTGTTGCCATAGAGAATCATTAATTTCTATATTTTTGCTTCCGGTGTGGCCTTCCGAATGTGACTTTGTCTAAAGAGTTGTTTAGTTGCAGTGGGTGAAGAAAATAGTTCTGATGTAAATACCGCCATCCATAAACTTAAAGTGGAACTGGTAGCATTTTAACTACTTCGCAGATTTAAAGCAAGCAGACACACTAGTTTTCAAAAGTTTGGGGTCACAGTTTTTTTTATTTTCTGGATTTTTCTCCATCTCACTTCCACCTAATTCTGCCTGTTGTGTGTAGTTCCGCAACTCCTTGGCCAGATCTGTGGAATGGCGACTGGCACGCAGACGGTTCATCCAACCACGTTGCACAAAAGAGAAGCCGCCAATGGCTGCAACCACATTTTTGAGATGAAAAGTTGTGAAAATTACTTGAGTGATGGCTTGATTGCAATCAAAATTTGCAGTTACTCGGAAATGTAGGGGTAGTAGTTAATATTATTTGTCTTCTTCCACAATTTTTTCAAGTTCATCCACTTTACTGGATAACTTTTTGTGAAACTTTACAATATTGTAAAGGGCTATACCCAACTTACACCAATTTTGGTAACGATAGGCCCACGCCTCTAGCGCCACCATTGAGGCAAACGCTTATAACTCAGGCTCTGATTGTCCTAGAAACATGAAACCCATGTATGAAGCCGGAGCACATGCTGAACAACTTTACAAGAGGCCGTTTTCATTTCCGCTTAACAAAATTTTCCTTTATTTTGGATTTAGTGAAAAACCTAATAATTTCACAGGTCACAGATTTTGTCCAATCTTCCCCAACTTTGTATAGATGATCGTCAGACAAAGCCTAACAAAAGTTATCAGATGGACTTTTGATTTGCCAAACCATTTGTCCGTGACTGCCCATCGTAAATGACAGCAAAGCCGCCAAACAGGAAGTAAGGGCATTTCTCAGCAACCAATTGGCACCAAACTTGGTATGAATGGTTGGATGGAGGAGCAGAGGAGGCATGCAGGGTTTGGCACTAATCGGCCATGTGGGGGCGCTGTACCAAAAATCACTTTTCAAGACTTATTACAGGCTCATTACTCTGGGACACAAACAGATATTTTACCAAACTTGGTGTGTTGCATTAGTGCAAGAGGTTGTTGTACTGCCCCAAATAGGGAGGTGGTAGTCTAAACCATGTGACCGCCATGGGCCAATCAATTGCAAGCTATGGATTAAAGGATTTTGAGTTGCTTAACCAGCAAGATCAGTATAAGGATGTATAAGCCTCCAACAACCAGTAAAAGTGTGGGTGTGATCGGCCATGGGGGGCGCTACAGTGTATTGTCAAATGTTAGATTTTCAAATAGCAATATCTTTGTGCTTCTTGGAGCTGAAGTCAGCAAACCTATCTCCAAATGTGCTTTGCAGTGAGCCAAACAAGATTGCATCTTGGAACATTGAGCTCCGTTATCTTCCTTTTCTGACATTTTGAACTTGAAAAATAAATCTAGAAAAATAAATAAATAAATCACATGCAACAAATTATGTCCAAAAGTTCCAAAACTTGGCAGAGATGATCTTCAGACGAAGCCTAACAAAAGGTATTAGATGGGAACACAAACAGATAACCAGGCCTAGTAGACCTCATATGCCTAAGAGGCATTCCTTGTTTGGCATTCTTCTTGCTTCGACCCCTTAATTGCTGCCTGCAGCTATATTATTTATTTGTAATTGCAAAAGCTGAAAAAGTGTCTGGTTAGTTTGTGGACACACAAATGTAGTGTAATAGGTAGTAGAGGGACAGGATAAAGGTTGGCCATTTTCTTAGCCACTAGTTTCTAAAGCATAGACACAGACAAACTATTAAATCGCTACTCTACAGTCATTGCTGATGTTTTTCCTAACCATTGTCACAAATCAACCTTCCCCCTCTGGAGATCAGTTGCCAGTCTATTAAACCACTTGTCTGAGCACAACACAAAGACATCCCAAGAGGACATGAATTACGCACGCCTATCATCCCAGCACACCAGCACCTCATCTGCTCACCAACACCATATACAGTGCCTTGCAAAAGTATTCGGCCCCTTTGAACTTTTTGACCTTTTGCCACATTTCAGGCTTCAAACATAAAGATATGAAACTGTGATTTTTTGTGAAGAATCCACAACAAGTGGGATAAAATCATGAAGTGGAACGAAATTTATTGGAAAAAATATAACTTTTTTAACAAATAAAAAACTGAAAAATTGGGCGTGCAAAATGTTGTAAGTTAATACTTTGTAGCGCCACCTTTTGCTGCGATTACAGCTGTAAGTCGCTTGGGGTATGTCTCTATCAGTTTTGCACAACGAGAGACTGAAATTTTTGCCCATTTCTCCTTGCAAAACAGCTCGAGCTCAGTGAGGTTGGATGGAGAGCGTTTGTGAACAGCAGTTTTCAGTTCTTCCCACAGATTCTTGATTGGATTCAGGTCTGGACTTTGACTTGGCCATTCTAACACCTGGATATATTTATGTGTGAACCATTCCATTGTAGATTTTGCTTTATGTTTTGGGTCATTGGGCCCTATTTTAACGATCTGAAACCCAAGTATCAAACGTGAAACGGAAGTTACATTGTGGGAGGGTCCCGGGCGCTGTTGCTATTTTACCGGCGGGATAAATGATTCTTGCGCCCGACGCATATCTAAAATGGGTAGGTCTAAAGTAGCTTCATTAGTCATAGGTGTGGTTTGGGCGTAACGTGCAATAAACCAATCAGAGCGTCATCTCACATTCCCTTTAAGAGCAGGAGCGCTTGTTCTATGGAGGATTGATATTATAACGGCGATTTTCTATTGATTTTTCTTTTTACAAAATGTAAATAAAGAAATGTCTTGAAAGAAATGTTTTGGACTCACTCTCACTAAATCACGAGGTTATAAATGCATAATAATATTTTTTGCAATGTAGTCTAACATTAGACCGAGACTACTCTTCTGTAAAATAAGCTTTCCACTCCCGTTCTGCATTTCTGGGCATTTAAGTGTCTGGAAACATCACGTCTCCTGAAGTCCTGAAATTTCCTAATTAATGTCATCAACACATCCATGATTCATGGAAATGATGCGTAAAATACAAGCCACAACGAATGCTGCGACTTGAGTAGTGTACCTGTTCTATCCAAACACCTGACGCGCATTTTCAATGTGCCAAATATTCGTTCAATTTGGCTACACCACGTGTTTGTGTGTGTTTTTGATTAAACAGCATTTTACGCACTTGCTGGCATCATAAATTGTGTCATCATTAACCATGTATTTAACGGATAACTGTTGTCCCCTTCACAGCCACCCATCCAAGGGGGGATTCATCATGGCAAAGTTGAGTAAAGACATGGGTGATTTTACTATTAGCATCGCAAATTACGTGTGTATACTTGTTGATTGAATGGGTTCCCTTGAGGTTGATGTATATCAGTGCAAATAATTCATTATGAATAATTTGAGTAAATGTGTACACTAGATGTATACCTATTCACATTTTCGGACATCACAATGACTTCCTCGTGTGGTAATATTTTT
>JACXGM010006587.1:0-32456 GCA_016801145.1 Umbra pygmaea | reverse complement strand
AGAGAGAGAGAGAGAGAGAAAGAAAGAGAGAGACAGAGAGAGAGACAGAGAGAGAGACAGAGAGAGAGACAGAGAGAGAGACAGAGAGAGAGTAGGGAGGAGTGTATGGGTTTTAATTTAAAACATTTAGCTTTTCTCCATGAGCACGTTGCCTGCACAAGGGAGGCACCACTACAAGAGACCGAAGCAGAGTGTTATTGTGGGAGACTAAATGTACACTTACAAAAACCAAGAGCTGGTATACACTGTATGTGTATTTGAAACCATTGTTCAGCTTCCTTTTACTGCCCAGGGCTCCAGTTTGGGTCAGCCCCTTAAAACCTATACACCCCCTTAAATAACAGTCATAAGCCTTCCATTCATGGAGTCTGTCAGTTTCTTGATCTGTTGACGATCAACTTTTTGTGCAGCAGCAACCACAGCCTCCCAGACACTATTCAGAGAGGTATACTGTTATCCTTCACTGTAAATTGACCATTTAAAAAGGGACCACAAGTTTTCAGTAGGGTTTAGGTCAGGTGAGGAAAGGGGCCATGTCATTATTCTTTCACCTTTAAGGCATATACTGGCTAGCCATGCAGTGGGGTACTTTGATGCATGCGATGGAGCATTGTCCTGCATACAAATCATGGTCTTCTGAAAGATGCAGTTTTTTCTGTACCACTGCTTGAAGAAAGTGTCTTCTAAAAACTATCAGTAGGTTTGGGAGTTGAGTTCGAGTCCATCTTCAACCCAAAAAGGTCCAACTAGCTCACCTTTAATAATACCAGCCCATACCCGTACCCCACCTCCACCTTGCTGGCGTCTGAGTTGAAGTGGAGCTCTGTGCCCATTATTTAGCCACAAGCCCATCCATCTGGTCTGTCAAGAGGCACTCTCATCTTATCAGTCCATACAACTTTAAAAAATCTGCCTTCAGATATTTTTTGGCCCATTCTTGAAATTTCAACTTATGTGTCTTGTTCATTGGTGGTCGGGTTTCAGCCACTGGGACACTCTCAGCCACAAGAACCAATATATCTTTGTTTTTTATGTTTAATGGGCCAATGCAACATTTTATCGTAATCACCCTATCTCTCCTATGATAAAAACACACACAATAGATGGGGACAAGAATTTATGAAGGCCACATCATCAATAAAATCCCAATGAACATTTTAATTCTTGATGCTAAACAATATTTACATATACATGTAATTCCAACTTCCAAAACATGAGAATAATCCAATTTGAACCAAAAAGCACACAGATTGTTCCTTTAAGGCAAAGCCAAGACATTAACAAATGGACATTATTGAGAGAGGAAACAGAGTTCAGTTCTGAATTATACACCCCATTGTCTTTCCTGTACCCGACTAATCTCCGAAACACAGAAGTAAATCTTGCATAATTTGGTAATTTGCTTCACTTATACTATGCTATATCGATTGCTACACATGGCCTGCCTTGTGCAAAAAATGCAAAAAAATGCTAAAAAATCTACACTTAAGCCAAACCCCTTCTGATATTTATCATTTATCTGTTCTAAAGGAAATTTTGCCGGATTGTGTAAACAAGGCCATTCAAATGTGAACTTTCTCATTTATTGAATTGCCATTCGACCAGAACATTTCCAAAAATAGACCAGGGCCCGGTTCCCCGATAACGCTCACTCTTAGCGAGCTAAGAAGACTCAAAAAGAAATATCTTACCGAAGTTGTTTATGTTCCTAAATGCGTTCCCCGAAGTGTCCCTTAGGAAGCTTCTTAACACCCTCTTAAGTTCGACGTTACAAAGGCGCTGTCCCAAGTGAAGGTGCTGAATTAGTTGGCATCGATTGCTCAGGAATCGATTTTTCACTTCATGCGAAGGTGCATTACGGCGTTAAGAAGGACAACACATTCTATGTAAATGAAACATTCCTCAAATTATTCCAGTAACATTTATTTTAGCATAGTTTAAGTTATCAGTAAAATATAGACTATTAATTCAATTATCAAATTGTCAGTAATGTGTTCACACGATATGTTGTGACTGGTAGACGAACCGGGTATCCCTCGCTAATCATCCACCCTCCTCATCCCGTTGTGACACTTGTCCCGCTTCTTGACGCGGGTTTAACGACTTCTAAAAATGATGTAATACACTTTTATTTCAATGGTAAGTTACTTTACAATCATAATTGATTGGCAATCAGCTGCAGTTACTTCTGTTTAATGTGGTATTGATTGCCATTGGTTAATGTTTACAATAAATCAACCTGCTTGTCAATTGACTTTTAGTATTTTGATTAGTGCAGTCACCTACATTAAATTTTCCGGTCAGTGAAATGATGCAGCCAATCTTATCACATGCTCTTTTCAAGGTGGTGGTTTATTTGTACGGTGAGTGATTTGGGGCAAACAAAAATATATCGTTATCAACTTCAATTATGAGTCTTCCATCATCTACCTTATACCATACAGAGATTGGTGTCAACAGATGACTTGCAACCTCTCCCAAAAAAAATCACTCTAGAAAATCTTCTGACAAATGTAATTCCAATATCCCAAGTACGGAGTTCGAAAAAAATTATACTAAAATATATGTTTTTATATTTGTCTTTTTTTTACAAAACAAATCTACCCGGTCTGCCCATAAAAAATATATTTCTCATTATTTTAATTCAAAAGTCAGAATGAATGTGCACGTCAGACACGTTTTAATTTATTTCAAGGTGAGCATTCCTTAAGAGCAGACATTCGATGGAAACGCTGGATGCTTGATGGCTTTAGGGATACAGTGGCTGCATTGGGAATTACAGAACAATCTGAGGCTTTAATAATGACTGTTGTGTTGGAAACATGACTGGCACAATGATTTTGAGCTGTTTAGGGGTCTGGAGTGTTCCTTTAAGGCTAGCCTTCATCCAAATGGGATTTCACAAAAGAAAACAGGAACAATGCAAATAATCATTTCACTTATTTGAAACACTGCTGGCAGAGTCTATATAATGCAAACTCTGTCCACGGGAGATTGCTTCCTGTCTTACTCCTATACACATTTCATGAAATAAGTGACTTTTTACAAGAATGGTCCCACATGAAGATGAGTGAAATCGAGTAGTTTACATCTCCTCATAAGAGATAAATTAACTCAGCTTAGCTTTCCTGGCATGTTCATGGGGACTGCAAGACAACGTTGGCTGCTCTCTATTTCCATTTGGTGTAAAGAAGCAACCTACCCGAGATGGCTACAGCTCCTCACATACAAGCAGATAGAAATGCACACACATGCAGGCTAACATACCTACTGGTCAATCCTGGCTATACAAACCACAGACATCAACAATTCTATCCATTAAAAAATGTACTAACTACTTTGACTAACTCTTACCTTAATCCAAAACACACACAATTTTCAAAACAACTCATTTCAGTTTAAAAAGAAGACACATTGGAGTAGGTCATGAAATACATGTCAAGAGTTACCATACCTGTTTTAGTTTACTCTTTTTTACGAGTATGGATGATTCTTTTTGTGTAATTGTGCTTAAAAACCCAAATCACAAAAACACAGATAATGTTAAGAGAGTGTGTTGAGAGAGGAGGCAATCATGTACATCCATAAAGGTTTAATCGTTAACCTAGCAAACATATTTGTACTTCAAAAACGGGCAGCACAGCCTGGAAAATAATAGAGTTCTGCAAAACTGGCAGGTATATAAATCATCCACAAATTAACAGGTACAAACATGAAAAAGTACATTTCTGACAAACACTTTCACAGAGATAACTGACAAAGGAATACTACAAACACAGGAACTAAATACCCTTGTAGATGAGTGATTGATACCTGGTTGACAGGGAACAGACAATCTATTTGGTGAATGCAGGTGATGACATGAACAGTCCGGGTGAAACAGAAACAATGAAATGGAGTCAGTGGGTAGTGGAGCCTGCCATGGGAGGATACCGGGACATCAGCCTTATGCTGTCTTTTTAAGATTTAACATTCTGCATGAGTACCAAAATATCAAATATTCCTCTGAATAATAAACAATAATGGTCGAGACCCAAAAACTATAGGCCCAACAAGGCTATACTTATACCTTGTATACTTATACTGCACTATTTGTGACCATACTGTATACATACAGTATTTTGCCTTATTTCGTTCAAAAAGTGAAAACAAACGTGCACTACATTTGACCATAAAGTATATACTGTATGTATATTCTGTGTAATGTCCAGTAAGAACCTACTGTTTATACACTTTTCCACCATACAGTCCATATATACAAAGTGCACTAATTTTGACCATTCAATCTCCATAGAGGGCACCTTTTACGACCATATAATCTAGAAAAATGTATGCATAAAATGCTGTACTTTTGACCACATGCACCAGCACTTACAGTGATACGTTATGTCATAACCGTTGGACACATGTTCCAATACTAAGGTTATCAGCCAATCAGCATTCAGAATTTAAACAACCCTGTTTAAAAATACATATGTTATTATATAAAGTGCACTGTTTTTGACCAGTAGAGCCAACATTTGTGTGTACTGTAGGTGCCCTGATGCATTGAAAAGGATTAAACAAATGGGAAAAATAGGTACCGCTTGTGGGACACTTTGAGTGTAGACCAACTACACCCTTTGTCTGTAGAGCTAGGTACTTACCTTGCCCAGCAAATGTAAGCATTCTCAAGTGAATACAATTACACATTTCTGGCATAAGGACTCAATAGTAAGAGTAGTTCTGTCTCCAGTATAGCTTACTTTACTTCTAAAACAGTTCCTCTTATAAAGTCATTCTACATTCCCAGTATCAAACACTTTTATTGTGTTTATGTTGGGATGGAAGCCCCCGTAATATAAATCACAGGGTCAGTGAATGGGTTGCCTGACCTTTGACCCTCCAAGCTAAGGAGAAACTCTGCTTTGTTTCCAAATGTCGTCAGTAACTCATTTATTCCCAAGGCCTCAACACCTCTTTACCCCAAACCCCTGTTTGACACTCCCCATCTAAATCGCCATATGGACCAGCCATAAAAGCCTTGACCTTGGGCCATACTGTCACTTTTCTCCTGGTTAGCGCTCAGCTTCCACATCACTCCCAGTACATTTATGCATGTGATGTTGTGTGTTTTCTTTTTCTGTATACAGTAGGTATAGTAATTGGAAAGAAGCATCCCATATCCATTCAACTCCAGTAAGATATTAGAAAACTCCAAATGTGTGTGTATTTGGGTATGTCGGAAAGTGTGATTGTTGAGTACCATTTGACAGCCTGAAGAGCTGCTGTGTGTTTCTACCAGATATGCTAGTATAAAAACTTTATGTATGTAATCTGCTTGGATATGTTTGGGTCGACTTATGTAAAGATGTGTGTTTACTCTGGGGTCTTTGTGTGTTTAAATGCAACTGCAGCACTGGGGTTGAGGCAAAGCATATGTTTTTCCTGGAACACAAGGTGACCAAGTGTTAACTATTTTGACCCCAGAGGGTGAATCTGAGCCCTAATTTGAGCTGGGCTTTCTGCTGAAGCGTCACCTCTTCACCATAACCAGGACCTTTAATCTTGGGCAGATGAAGCTGTGTTGACATAGGTACTGTGTATATATGTGCATATATGTATGTATACACACTGTTTATGTACAACAGTCTGACAGGGGACATCAAATGGCTCAGTGGTAAGGGAATTAGACTTGTAGACAGAAGGTTGCTGGTTTGATTCCAGAGTGGGTCATTGTTTCTTTGAGCAAAACGCTTAGTTGCTGAAGGTGATGTCCCTGTAATTACTGTAAGCTCCTCTGGATAAGGGTGTCTGCTGAATTATTAAAATCTAACATCTATGTATGTATCTATGTGTTTAGGTATGTGTGTGTATATGCATGCTTCTCATATTCATTCCTTGCCGAATTGTTCTCTTAAAGCAGGGCTGCATATAAGGATTTTCGGTGTTTGTTAGTTCTTCTGTTTATATGGTATCCAACCATTAAATCCATTCAGTAACAAAACATTGTCTGTCTGTTTAGTTGGGTTGGGTTGGGGTTGGGTTTGTGGCGAGGTGCTTCACGTTGCAGCTTGCATACCTCCGGAGCCTGGATTGACAGATTTACATTGTTGTCTGGCGCAGTGTTCCACACTTGCTATTCTTAATTACCTTGCGGTTGCACAACGACTGCTAGTGAAAAGTCATTCTCAGCTGTATGTGTTCTATACTCTCGGGCTCCAGTCTTTCCTATTGCTATGGTTAAAAACCTAATAATATAATCAACAAATTTTGGAGCAAGTGGAGTTAAGTACCTACTTAGTTATTTAGCATGTGTTGGGGAAACATTTGAGTGGTTCAAAACCAAACACACTTATGGATTTTTTACTGATTGGATATAGAAGGGTACATCTTTTCATTTGTTAAGAGGCTTGAAGCCTCCACAGGAAAATCCCACTTCTGGCACTACTTTCTCTCATGTAAACATGGACGGAAGTCTAAACGTGTGAAGGCTTAGTTAAACCCCAGCCATCTCCTGTTGAATAGCTGCCCTGGACAAATAAATTAATAAAGTTAAGCACTGCAAGCTGCCATTTTGCTACGCGAACTGTGGGTCCTGCTATTAGCAATTAGAGGATATTCCATCAATCATGGAGGAATCGTGTTGTTCTAGCACGTCAACAATACACAGACCAAATCTTTCCCGCTGCAAAAACATAATTCCAGAATATTGGTGTATTTGGTACCTAACTACATTATAAACAGAGAAGGGCACAGCATGATTGCAGGACTCCATGATAAAGTAATACTTCATAATGTTCCAGTGTAATGCTCTGAATAGTTTAGTAACACTATTGAGGTCACACAGGTATATTTCAATAGTTTACCTCTAAAATCCTTTTGACCAGAGTTTTTCGAACATGTTTTTAGGCATGCCCAAATGTAAAAAAAAACTGTTTAAACCAAGACTGGAACACCTGATAAAAGGAGTCTAATACTTTATGACTATTCAAATAATTTGATCAGATGTGCAAGTTTGGGTTTAAAACAAAATGAAAGAAAGGAAATGAGAGGTGGTGTACTACAATAATAAATCTAAATAGGAAAGCGGAGTCAGTCTTGTTTACAGATGCCATGTCTTGATTTGAACCAGTTCACTACACTGCATATGCCTATTGCATACAGTACTGTGCAAACATTTTGGGCTATATTATATAAATTGTTATTATTTCATTGTTATTTAACCAAGTTAACTAAGAACCAATTCTTATTTGCAGAAACAATCTGGATGGAATGTTACAGATGGTAAAAGTTTAACTGTCTTGCACATAGGACAGTGCTTCACCTTGGTTGTTCATGGATAGATACCGTTTGGACACCAGCTAGATGCCTTAACCATAATGCCTGCAGTATACTTAACGCACCCGACTGGGGATTTCGAGGGCGCGAGCCAAGGGCGCGCACCACTCTTTTCTTTTCAGTGGCGCGAGACAAAACAGAAACAGGAAGCATGGACGAGTTCGAGGGCACAGTAAACGATTCATAATAACACGGTTAATGGTTCATAATAAAACTGTAAATGGTTCATAACAACACAGTTAAGATCATCTTAGCCACTGTTGACATTAACGTCAATGCTGCTGCCAGTTCTGCCATCGTTTACCTTTTTCTTATTTTTCTAGTCCGTGAAAATATAAAAGTTGGTAGCCTCTCCTCAGTTGCGACACCTCTGTTCAGATGAAGACTACAACTTGTGTTGCGAGCACCACGCACAAGTATTAAGTGTTACGGTGCTTCCATTACGTCACTTTGGCGCGTGCCAGGTCGGGAATCTGTAGTATACTGTGCGTTTTAGGCCACATTGCCACCACATTGATGAAAATATTTTAACCCTTGTGTGGGGTTTTCAATGTTTATATAATGAATGGATTTTTTGTACCTGAGACTGAATGACCTTCAATCATTTTCACTGAAGAACATGTAAAATAACACATTTTCATTGAGTGCACACTGCACACTGGGCAGCCCTACTACACGTTTACATTACCGGTACATAAGGGATGTTTGGGTTTATTGAAGCCAGGACAATAAAACAGGTGAACACAAGTTACCATGGCAAAAATTACACAAAACGTTTGCTTTTTACCTAAACTTTTATTCCTCCTACCTGGGCCAGGTGTTTTGGTTTCTGTCTTTAGAGGGCCTTAGAAATGGTTTTCTAAGACAGCGAAGCTAACGTGGAAGGAGCATATTCTGTTTTGGAAAAAATTATGTTCAGAACCAAAACCAGCTAATCAACAGCCAGCCACAGGACCAGCCAGTCTGCAGTCAGCTCCAGGACCAGCCAGTCTGCAGCCAGCTCCAGGACCAGCCAGTCTGCAGCCAGCTCCAGGACCAGTCAGTTTACAGCCAGCCACAGGACCAGCCAGTCTACAGCCAGCCACAGGACCAGTCAGATTACAGCCAGCCACAGGACCAGTCAGTCTACAGCCAGCCAAAGGACCAGTCAGTCGAAAGCCAGCCACAGGACCAGTCAGTCTACAGCCAGCTCCAGGACCAGCCAGTCTACAGCCAGCCCCCTGAACCACCAGTCAGCACCACAGGGCTAGAATGAAGTGATGCAAATCCGGAAGTGCCTTAAACCTACATTATATCTGAATTCCAGCTGGGGGTGATATGTGTGGTTGCAAAAGAAGGTTGGTTTCTGTAGAAGTCTATGATGCAGGAAAATACTCCAGCAGGCAGTTCGATCTGAATAGGTGTCACAACAAACCATAATACAACTCAATATATGTCAAAATGTGTATAGATATGTGTAATGGCAATGTTATGACAAGATAATAATTTTTAAGTGGGTGCTGATCTGTCAAATTATGTAAGTTGCTATGATATTGTTATTACATATAATTCTACGCTAAATAAACATAGTATAAAGAAGAAAATCAAGTTTATTTAAACTGTAAACTTGTTTGCAATTCCTTCTCCAATAGTAAAATGCGTACTGTTTGGTAGATGGATAGGTTTTGACACCTTTTTACCACCAATAGTAGATATTAGCCTGAGTCTCTTTGGTGAGGGTACAAAGACTAGTTAAGAAAAATAAGGATTTGGGCCAACAAACTCCCTAAACATACTGGCATTCATTAATCAATAGCAATGCAATATAAATGTATATTATCTGCAATGTGCCTGGCTAAAATGGGTTTTGAAGTCTGATAACTCCCTGTTAACCGCACTGTCAGAAATAGCCTAAACACTCAGTGCAGTAGTATGTAATGAAAGTATCAATACAACATCTCTGAGGAGCTGACGAGAATAGAAAACATGGTGGACAATTCACTTCACATCTTAAAACCAATATTCCAAATAAGATTAACTACAAAATAATAACAATATCAACATTCACTTACCACAATTATGTTGCCAATGTAGACATGCTAGCCAGCCACAGGATTTAAGTTTTCTCATCCATTTTGTAATAAAGTGCTTGATCGTGACGAAGAGATAGCTGCTGTAACTATTAATCAGGGACTGTATTAACCGAAAATAAACATACCTGTAGCCAGGGATGTGCAGTATTTTTGATACATGTATTTAAAATATTTAAAATAAAATAGTATTTTGTCATTTGTATTTGATAGGCTGAATGAAAATGGCTTAGTATTTTGTATGAAAATGCTTTAGTGTTTTGTATTTTTTAAATACAGCAATATACTTTTTGAGTAGTCTACATGATGACATAAAAATGCTACCTGATTGGTGCCTGTTCCAAATTAAATCTTCTATTGAACAAATACTGTGTGGGCACTATACAAGTGCTTCTCAAAAACATTTTATATCACTTTAAAAAGTGACACATTTCAAGTTTTTTTTGTTTCTATCTTGATTATTAAGGCTTACAACTCATGGAAAATGTCTCCCTGAGAAGGGCTCTAATCAGCAAATTAACTAAACATACCTACAAAGGTTTCCTGAGCCTTTAATCTCTCAGTCTGATTCAGTACAACCACAATCACGGGGAAGACTCCTGACTTGACAGTTGTCCAGAAGACACTCATTGATACCCTCCATGAGGAGGGTGAGACACAGAAGGTCATTGCTAAAAGGGCTAGCTGTTCGCTGAGTGCTGTGTCAAAGCATATTCAAGGAAGGTTGACTGGAAGAGAAGGTTTTGGTAGGAAAATATGACCAAGCAACAGGGATGACCGTAGCCTTGAGAGGATTGTCAGGCCAAGCCGATTCAAGAACTTGGGAGAGTTTCACAAGGTGTGGACTACGACTGGAGTCATTGCATCAAGAGCCACCACGTACAGACATGTCCAGGAAATGGGTTACAAGTGTTGCATTCCTAGTGTCAAGCCATTCCTGAAACAGAAATAACTCAGAAATAACCCGTTGCTCAGTGGCCCAATGTCCTCTTTTCAGAAGAAGGTTTATGGAGACAAGCTTTATAGAGATGCTGATTTCCTTTTCCAGCAGGACTTGGCACCTGCTCACAATGCCAAAACGACTGGTAACTGGTTTGCTGACCATGGTATTACTGTGTTTAATTGGCCAGCCAACTTGCCTGACCTGAACACCATAGAGAAACTATGGGCTATTTTCAGAAGGAAAGTGAGAGACACCAGACCCAACAATACTGATGAGCTTAAGGCCACTATAAAAGCATGTTCCTCTTCCAAAAACGTTGTTGAGTACTTGGGTAAGACACTTAACTCGAAGTTGTTTTCCAAGAGGATGTCCCTGTACTTTGGATAAAAGCATCTGCTAAACGATTTAATTGTACAAAATGTAAAATGTAGATAGGAGCATCAACTAAGTCAGTGTACTGGTGAATGGATGGATCAAATAAGCCAATAAATAGAAGGTCTGCAAAGTGATTTCATGTTCCCTTGTGAAAGTATTTTGAGTATTTAAAAAATCCCCAAATGTATTTTATTTTGCTACATGGTGTGGCTGCAGTATTTTGCAGTATTTAGTTTAATTTGATACATTTGAAATATATGTGTTTTGTATTTTATTTAAAAATACATTTGGATGTATCTTTGCCCATCCCTGCTGGTAGCCGGCTCATTAACCTAATTGTCTGAGCTGTATTATAATGTGGCAACTTCTGGTTGTGGCATCTGACGTTGACAAGGTTGAGTCTTTATCAACCAATATCATAAACAAATGCAGAATTGAAAACGTGCTGGTTAATTTTGTTTTAACGTAGGCTACTTAAATTCTCAGAACGTGTAATAAACAATGTAAATAATTAGCTCAATTGGAATTACTTTTATGTGGCGTACTTACATGGCAAAACCTATTTTGCAAAAAACTCTAATTTAAAATGATTTTGCACAAAAAAAATGTTGGCAACCATTTTATATGCACATTAACACACTCAGCTGTTGAAGTCACTCAGCTTTCAGTCTCATTGCTTCTCACACTACTGAGATGTGTGGTTATTCTCTGGCAACGCAGTTTGTCGTATGTTAATGCTTATTTATTATATTCCCATTGTTACCAAAAACAAACTGTACCAGGAGTTATTTAGTCTTTCACAGCTGCTAACACACATTTCTTTAATGTATACTACATATTCTGAAAACTAAACACACATTAAAACTTAAATCACATTTGCCAAACCCAAAACCTATCCCTATAATGAATAAACTGTTTTTTGACCAGGGCATTGAAAAATTATATTTTTTTGTTATTATTCTGGACTGGATTTTTCTAAATGTATAAGGTTGCTGTCAACAAGCATGTTCACAATGTCAAGTTGCTGTTTCTCAGAAATAATGCATGATCTACCATCATCAAATGTATCTTTCAATTTAGCAAAATGAAATAAAGTATCTGGCTACCGTTTATACCCATTAAATAAAATATAAATATAAATCTTAATTTAAAATATTTTGGAAAACACTTTATAATAACTTACACAACTCATAATTCTTTAAGCATTAGTTACCTATTAGTTAATGGTTTGTTCATCATTATTAATTCATTGTTCATACACAATTTATCATCAGTAAAAATGATCAAAAAGCAGGGATAAGTACATGTGTCCTGGAGCTGTGCAAACGCCTATCAAGTGGGAAGAAAAGGGAAAGCTTCTCCTCATTCGTCTCACTCAAACGTTATTGACCGAAATGTTTTTTTTTGGCTTCTACAATGAGTGGAGATGTGTCATTTTGAAGTAAGATTTTTGCCGGTTATTCTAATAAACACGCGTTGAAATTGTGCATACTGTCACAGAAAACATCAGATCTGCTTTAACAGGCAATGAGAACACATATTATGGTCGTTTTCACTTTTATTACATGCATAAGGTGTGCAAGGATTGTTCCAATAAACACACATTCAGAATGCCTGTAATTCTGCCACTCAACAGATCTAAACTCTACCATTTAGACTCAATATTTCTGGTTCAGGCCTGCTCAATGTATTCTCCATGTGTTTCCATTAATTAAAGTAGAATTACTAGGAGTCAAATCCCATTGCATATTGTATGTAACTCAAATTAATTTACTTTTTCTGTATTTCATTACTGACGCCGTGCTACGTGAGCTATCTTGTTCATCTAGTCGCCATGACTACAATAGTTCATTACATAATTGCTTCATGGTTCCAAAACTGCAGTTTATTATGGTAAAATGTTAAAATGTGCTATATGCATTTGTCAAACAATAAATAAAAATAACTACATAATATTGTACAACATTACATTGTCAACTGCCGTTTTTGGACCCACTATATCATTTTTTTCATTTGGTACACTACCACTTGACATCAGTCCAATAATAATGCTGGTATTTACAAACATTGGTGTGACCTTTATATTTAATGTAGAGAGCTACTGTATGGCGTATTGCTAAAATCTTTTAGGGGCCACAGAAATAGTTTTTTGATTTAGTCTTAAACCAGGTTATGTAAACAAACTTCCTGCTATACCATTCAACTGGTTATAAACAACCTTTTTAAAGTACAGTAATCTAAAAGTAATGGAAAGTATTTAGATTGCATTACTGAGTTTGGGTAATCCAAAAGTTACGTTACTGTTTACAATTGTGAATGGGCAATGAGTAACTGTAACAGATTACATTTAAAAAGTAACGTACCCAACCATACGAAAGGCAATGTTTTCTTTTTTCGTTTGAAATATTTACTGTAGGATTTTGCATAAATGGTTGAAAGGTACAATATGTAATATCAATCAAAACAATAACAAAATACATACTTTGCATTGAAAGAAAATATCACTATACATATATTATATATATTTCTTAGTTGTGTACTTACATTATCCTAAATGTTTCCACCAACTTTCAAATCCAGAGAAATTTGTAATTTAATTTGAAGACACGGGACGTTTCTTTTTGTCGCCCGTCAATTATGTCATATAATATAGTTGCTCTAAGTTCCAGGGAGCCGCCAAACATAACGTGAATAAAGTTATAATATTTTTAATAGTACATTACTTTGTCAGTGAACATCTTTTCTGCCGGAGACGCTAGATTGGAAGGTTGTCATTGACGACGATAACAAAACCCATGATCCCACGCAACCTCCCGACGTCATCCAAGTACATCTTTTGCTATTGTTTTGATTGAGAGCCCCCTGGTGGCCAAAAATTACATATTGCACGTTGAATGAAACAGAATCTTTTGTGAATACAGGATAATACTGCAAAAGGGTTGGGGTAAATAATCTTCCATCTGAAACTAAATGTGTAGGTATTACTGTATAAATTCCATTCACATGATATCACCTAATCCCCAAAGAGAATGCATTAACATAAATCCTATAGGAGTCTAAACAGTGTGGGAAAGTGCAGAGTTGAAACTAATTACTGTAGGCAGTGATAGTCAATGAGACACACCTTGTAAGTGAATCCCTGAGAACAGCCATGTTCTCATTGGCTGACTCTCACTCTCTTTTTTTCTCTCCCTTTCTGGCCTCCCCACAGATAAGGTCGCGAGAGCACCCCTCCCCCAGTTCAACCTGACCCCTGACTCCCCCTCTACCCAGGACTCACCCAGCAAGAACTGTCACTCTTCTAGTGTGCCAAAGTAATTTACTGCGACAACAAAACAACTGGCCACGCCACAGAACAGCCTGTGACGCCTTACAGCGACCTGAGAGCAAAGGCAGTGTGTGTGTGTTCATTCAGACAATAGGAATATGGAAATGCAGTAGGTAGAAAAAAGTACTTGGCTAAAGGCTTAAAAGTGTGTGGTGATGAGAAGGGCTATCGTAGTGCTGATATTTACCTTCTTTTCCCTTTTTTTGGATTCTGTTTATTGTTCCCAGTTCCCAGGGCTGTGCCCTGTCTGGCGCAGCCTCTTGCAGGTTAATATATGTATGGTTATGATTACTACAAAAGCCTGCAAAGGGACTAATGAATCAGCCTGGTTCTGCCAGGGAGACACCTGGGTCAAAGAAAGGGTGGCTGGAGGACCTACTGGTGAAATAAAGAATGAAGAGTTAGGGCACTGAATTTAATTGACTTGGGGGAGGGTTGCAGTTTAGGTTTCACACACAGTCTCAAATGGAGGTCTAGCTGCCT
Organism: Umbra pygmaea; assembly: GCA_016801145.1. Classification (NCBI taxonomy): domain Eukaryota; kingdom Metazoa; phylum Chordata; class Actinopteri; order Esociformes; family Umbridae; genus Umbra; species Umbra pygmaea. The sequence continues at coordinate 17,938 of JACXGM010006587.1, read as the reverse complement.
GATTTGAGTGAAGATGTGAGGTGCATTTTTCACCTCCTTAGAGACAAAGAGTTAAGTACAACCCCCCCCGTTCAAAAAATGATTACAAAGGGAAATCTAGTAAAGTTACCATAGGAGAAAGAATAGAAGGGTGGTGTAGAGACAGGGAGAGAGAGAGAGCACTGGACCACAGGTCCAGAGAGGTGACATAAATCAAAGATGGCGTGAAAACATTGCACTTTGTTTTGTTTTTAAACTGAAGGGGCCAAATTGTTCTCTGGTGGATTCAGGGGGATGGTGAGGAACTGATGTGCTAACGATACTGATTTTCTGTTTGTTTTTCATTACCTAGATGAGCACACAACAATAAACCTATTAACATTAACTGGTTTGAAGGGTCGGTTCAGTCACACATGACAAGGCAACTTACCATAAAATCATTTCAACGCCAACCCTGGCAGAAAAAACTTTTGACCAGCTATTTAATATGAATTTTGATAAATTTTAACGACCAAACCATTAAAAGTGCTATTTGTAGAATTGAACTAATTTCCGTTGCAAGTGACCAGGTTACAATATTAAAGACTGACCTGTGCATGCCCATTGAAAAACACTGTAGAAGCACAACTCAACATGTCCTCTTTACAATTCCTATTCAAATGGCAAAATATGCACTGCATAGTGAAGGAAATCATTGGAATTTTTAAACTGCTTTTTCCCATTTTTTAAATATGATGAAATAAATTTTATACAGCTTTTAGAAACTGCTCACTGAAAAAGAAAGTAGTTCTGTTTTCACTGGGCAAAATCATACACAGTGCACCTTTAACTGAATGGAGGGGCATTGATCTCACTGACTACACTTTTTGTCACCTTGACAGTGAAATTGAATTTTTACACTTGGCATTTTATTTAGTAAGCAGATGCTCTTATTATCCAGAGCAAATTACAGTAGTGATTGTACACGGTTATACTGCCTCTTTAGTCCTTTACTAATCGAATGAATACAGTCCGTAGCATATAACATGGGGGTTGGCAAATATGATTTTGCATTAGTGGCTACTGGTGTGTGAGTTTTGTTTTTTTCTTGTATTTTCATGTATGCATATGTCCAGTATACAGTATGTGTGTGTTTTTATATGTGTGTGTGTCTATGTCTGTGTGTATGCAATTTGTCACTGTGTGTGGCTTTAATCTGAGTCTGGGGCAGCAGGCTGACTGATGGGCGAGTTCACCCTGTGGAGTGGAGGTCTGTCAGGGGTGTCAGGCCATGTGTTCCACCAAGGGAGGTCAGTGGGCTCATGGTGGGATCTACAGGCCGTGACCATGATGACTGTTACCCTCCATCTAACCTCTCCATCCCAGATATTAAAACATACAGACAGACAGAAAGACTACCAAAGAGTCACACATAACAAACACACACACTCCTCAAGTGTTATTGCTGGATCCGCTCACATAGCAAAAAAGCTGAACACTTGTTTAGTTCTAATGAATTACGTAGTCTCATTAAACTATGATGTTAATGAATCAAACATCTGTGGCATTTTAGCCAGTTGGGCAGCTAAAGGAACATACACCAACTGTACTGACCCATTTATTCTCACTGTCATTCTTCATCTCATAATACACAGTTACATTTCTTTGGCTTTTCCATGGAGAGGCAACAAGCTGTCATTGACAGTGTTTGTGTGGAAGATAAGCCAGTTAATTTCCAGTTGGGGCGCTGTTCCCCGGGCCACAATGGGTGGCAGCTTGACCCAACCAAACAAAGGAGAGACAGACAGACCAACAGGCAGACAGACAGAAAGACACAGTGAAGTAAAATAATTAAAATGTGTTTGGAAAACCAGATTAATTCAACTCTTCTATTGGGGACTACATGGTCTACATGTTGGAGCAAACGTAAGGTTCAGACACAAAAATATTTACCACCCAAGCAATAGCCACCTTTAGTAGATTACACTAATAGGTGAACTCCCAAATCCCAGTTGAAATGCAACAATGCCATTGTCAAAAACATGTTGTTCATACGTCGTGCCATTCAAAACAAAGACTCTGCCCCTGCATACTGATCTATGTGCGTTAACTCTGAACGTCCCTTAAGGGTCATTTTGAAAGGTGTGTTAGGTTGTTTCCTCTTGGAAGAAGGGTTTTTTAATTAATTATGTTTTTGTCATGGTTGTCTGGTGGAGGATTGAAGAGATCGAAGCAGGAGTGTTTCATTTAGGCAGAATTTTAAGAATACCTAACCATAAACAGGCACAGTAGTATACGGGTCACAGTCAGAGTTGTAAATAGTCAAAGTAAATGAACTCGGCTGGGTTCTGTCACATATGTGTGTTGGTGTAGAGAGAAAGACCAAAAAGGGAATAGATGGTTGTTGATTTAATGTTCAATATATTATTCCAGGGAGCTTTCCAAATCAGGGTAGTTGCAGGTGAACAAACGTAGCGAGAGCACAACGACAATATGTATACAATACTCTTACGCTTTATCAAGCAACAAGGACAGATGCAGGGCGTACAATAACTCTCTAACTGCATTTAACATGAGGCCAGGGCCGTCGCTAGTGGGGTGAAATGTGGTGACAATTATAGGGGCCCCCACTACACAGGGGGCCCCACAAAATCCAGCAGTTATACTAAAGGCCCCTGTTATGTAAATAATTCAAATATTTATATTAGTTATATGCCTGAGATTTTAATGAAAACCACAGAAACATGCAATTTGGTTAAAGAAGCTTTCCAAATCTCTGCTCCTCTCCCCTACCAAAAATGGTTTAGTCAGATCCAAAGTATAATTATTCAGTTAGTGACAAACATTAGATGGACCCAATAAAGTTGTAAGTCCCACCCCAACTCATGAACAGAACCAATTAGAGTTGAGGAGGCAGCTGAAGTTAACGATGAACTTGGTGGAAAAGCAGAAGACTGACCGATTGTTTGAAAATGTCAGGGAAAGGAAAACATAAATCAGGGTACCAGAAACGCCATGAAAAGAAGAAGAGGGAGGCCAGGACAGTTGCTGTATCCCAGTCGATCAAGACGTTCTTTAAGATAAGTTAGTGTATTGTTATTTATTTTGATGCCGAAATAGGAAAAATATTGTCTACACTTTTCATTACCAGCGTGCAGCGCAATCGACCGAATGATTACGTGGTCAAACTCCCGTCTATTGTGTTATTGGTAATAGAGTTGGTTTGTAAAACACACAGAAAAATTAAGACGAGTCACGACGCATGTCACAAGCATTATGCACCTGCCAGATGTTCATGTACTTAAAAAAACACAAATACAGCAAACTGCTCTTAGATGTATACTGTTACGTTCAGATCCCCACAAGGGGAGTGGGATGTCAACCACACCGCACACGACACCTGAGGTCAGCAACAGAGGCGTGGGGTCGTGGGTGCGAACAAGAACACAGAGGCAGAAATGTACCGTTGCACAAATGGGTTTTATTTTACCCACAGTAAATTTATAATTATATATATATAAAATATTAATAATAATACTAATAATAATATAAATGAAATGGGAAAAGGGGCTGGACAGGACCAAAGAAAATAAATAATATATAAGGCTGCACCCCTAACCTGCTCTAACCTGACACAATCAACACAATAACCTAAACCTGTACTGGCACACGATCCAGGCGCCCTACCCAAAAGTACAGGAATGGTCTGTCCAGGTCTACCCTAGTGTATATCACAGGGGAGTTACCCTACGGGTGGTGTAAGCCCAGGGCGTCTAGCCTACACACTCCCAAGTGCGTCCCCTTTTCCCCTGGGAAGACAAGAAGGAAACAAAGGTGTTAATGACAATACCGCACTCAGAACAATTGACACAAACACAGTACTAAACACTACCACACTCACTACCTAGGCCTAACAATCATACAAACACTAAAGCTCTCTCACACCAAATGCTCAAACACAAAGCTATCAAGCACAAAGTCCATTAAACCAGTACTAAGTGTGGCCATCACCACACACTAAAACCCTACCTATGCATATATTTCTGTAGAGCTTACACACAAACTACCAAACATATAAGCAGAGAGAGACAGAGCTCAGGCACAGTACAACCACATGAGCAGCAAGCCAGCACCCTGAGTGGTACAAAATGGCTGCCTTATATAGGAATGAAGGGCATGATGGGATTGATGATAATTGCTGAAACCAGGTGTATGGGATAACGGAGGGGAGGAGTCAGTGATAAGTGAAGTGATTGATGATCAGCTGAAGCAGGGCCACCTGTTGGAAATAGACAAACTGAACAGAACAAACACACGGAGAACAGAAACACAACACAGCACAGAACAGCAATACAGACCAGGGTAAAGAGCAAACATGGATCCTGAGACTGGGGGACGTAACATATACATATATTAGCTTTATATAAAGAAATGTAACGCAGTTCCATATCGTCTTTATTAAAAAAAAGACGATGAGTAATTTTAGTGGTTGTATTATATTTATTTCTTTACATTTGACTGCATTATTGTCAATTTCTGAAGGTTTACTTTTTGATTTATGAATTATCACAGACTGGTGGGGAAACTATTATATTGCTGGGCCTTTTTTAAATTGGTTTTATTATTTAACAATGTTTTTTATTAGTTTGTATTATTTGTAATATTTATATACAGTCGTATGTAAAAGTTTAGGCACCCCTGAAAATTTCCATGACTTTCATTTATAAATAATTTGGTGTTTGGATCAGCAATTTAATTTTGATCTATCAAATAACTGAAGGAAACAGTAATATATCAGTAGTGAAATTAGGTTTATTGGATGAACAGAAATTGTGCAATACGCATCACAATGAAATTAGGTAGGTGCAAAATAAAATATCATATCAATATGTAGTTGAGCCTCCTATAGCCTGTAATGAGTGTCTGGATTCTGGATGAAGGTATTTTGGACCATTCCTCTTTGGAAAACATCTCCAGTTCAGTTAGATTTGATGGCTGCCGAGCATGGACAGCCGATTTAAATCACACCATAGATTTTCAATGATATTCAGGTCTGGGGACTGGGATGGCCATTCCAGAACATTGTACTTGTTCCCCTGCATATATGCCAGAGTAGATTTTGAGCAGTGTTTTGGGTTGTTGTCTCGTTGAAATATCCAGCCTGGCGTATCTTCAACTTTGTGACTGATTCCTCTACATTATTCTCAAATATCTACTGATATTGAGTGGAATCCATGCGACCCTCAACTTTAACAATGATTCCCAGTACCGGCACTGGACACACACCCCCACAGCATGATGGAACCTCCACCAAGTGTTACTGTGGGTAGCAAATGTTTGTCTTGGAACACTCTGTTCTTTTGCCGCCATGCATAATGCCCCTTGTTATGACCTAATAACTCCATATTTGTTTCATCAGTTTACAGCACCTTCTTCCAAAATTAAGCTGGCTTGTCCAAATGTGTGTTTGCATACCTCGAGCAACTCTTTCTGGTGTATGTGCAGAAAAGGCTTCTTCCTCATCACACCCATACAGCTTCTCCTAGTGCAAAGTGTGCTGAATTGTTGAACGATGCACAGTGACACCATCTGCAGCAAGTGCAAAACTGTGGGCTGTTTTTGACCATTCTCACCATCCTTTGCCTTTGCCTCCAATATTTTACTTGACCTGCCACTTCTGGCCTTAACAAGAACTGTGCCTGTGGTCTTCCATTTCTTAACTATGTTCATATATTGTGCAGTATATGATGAGGGCGGTAGGGGCCCACATCAATTTTTTGTCAGGGGGCCCCGAATCCTCTAGCTACGGCCCTGCAGGAGGCACAACGAATACATCTATACACAACGCTCTGTAGCGCAATAGGAGGAGGAATATACATATATATATTTAGAACGTACGCATATCTCAGAATTACGTCACACTCTTTTCACAACTTACTTGGTCATGAGCTCCCGGACATCCTTCATTCCATAGTGACAATATAATAATGAATCACACCTTCCTCTCGTTCACCCGGACCGATATAGGGACTGAGCTAACCAGCTGAAAGTGTTTGGGTGATTAGACCAGCTCAGTCCCCAATCAGTACCAGGTGAAAGAGAGGAAGGTGCTACACAGCACACATAATATCTAACATTCAATACAACAAAATCAACATTACCTAGGTACTAGCATATATTCAAAACACAAAAGACATCCACAAGCAACAGAAAAACCTATAAACATATTGGGCCCTATTTTAAAGATCTGAAATGCAAGTATCAAATGCAAAACGCAAGTGACATTGTGGGAGGGTCCTGGGCGCTGTTGCTATTTTACCGGTGGGATAAATGATTCTTGCGCCTGAAGCACATATAAAATGGGTAGGACTGAAGTAGCTTCAGTAGTCATAGGTGTGGTTTGGGCATAACGCGCAATAAACCAATCCGAGCGTCATCTCACATTCCCTTTAAGAGCACGCGTGCTTGTTCCATGACGGATTGCTAGTATAACGGCGGATTATTGATTTTTCTCTTTTACAAGATGTAAATAAAGAAATGTCACAAGACATACTTTCCAATGTTTTGAGTTCACTTTTACTGAATCATGAGGTTATGAATGCATGGTAATATTTTTGCAATGTAATCAAACATTAGAGCGCAGTGTTGTAGTCAATACCACCTAACCCGAGACTAAGACGAGACCAAGACCAGAGTGTATCGAGACTGAGACAAGACCAAGACTTTTAGGGGCCGAGACCAAGACCGAGGGAGGGCGAGACCGAGTCAAGACCAAGACCAGCGCCCCACACTACATGACACAACCAAATGTGAAACATGATCAAAAGACCATCTGAAATTGATCTGAAAGATCCACATTCCCATAAAAACAACTAGATATTAAACACTCAAAGCTGAAATAAACCTAACCATCTGTATTCAATACTCCTGGGTGACCATCATTTAGTACAGAATGTAAAACAATTATTAATCGTTCATCACTAAAGTATTCACTTTTCTCTGCCTTTTATCAACAATACATAAAGTTATGTTGTTTTTAAACCAACAACAATGCTTTTAAAAAAAAAAAAACATAGCTAAATGTGTAAAATGTTTAAAATGCAGAAAAGCTGTGTATTGTAATGAATACAGTAATTCTATGGGAAATGTTGATGTTTAGGAACAACTATTGTAAGTAAAAGTCTTTTATAGCTTTAATGTGTAATCAAAGCAACAAAAGATATCTAATACAAAGAGGTCAGAAAGTCAGTGGCCTAACTGCATGTGATTTATAAAAGTTCAACATTTATTTAATTTGGAGCAGATTCATCAAAAAGTAAACACAATATAAATCAATGGTATTTTAGCCATCACATTTTTCAAATAGGTAAACAAGGAAGTTAAATGATTGATATGGCATGAGCCAGAGAGTGTGTGCTGGTAAAAAGTAATATATTTGATCTGCAACTGTAAATTGGAACTTAAAAATTAGCTCTCTGAAAGTAACGTGCCATGTGCCATACAATAACCTATTTAATTTAGTCATTTCTCATATATGTTGAGGCGCATTACTCAGTCTCCACTCTCTGCTCATATTTATAGGTTAGTTCTCTCACCCAAATGAGGGAGCATCACCTCGGCGCGTAGCTTTAATGTTGGGAGCTGTAAGCAGCTGACATTAGCTAAGGTCGATGTAACTTAACATTAGCTACACACGCGCAGCAGTTTGTCTACATTACTCATCGATCAAATAAGACTATGGTAGGTCAAAACTTCACACTTCTCGAGTGGAACCGGTTTTCAATCCCCATCCAAGGCAAGTTGCTAACGTTAGTTAGCCAGCTTTGCTAAACATCACTCTTATAGCTTACCTTCTTTGTGCTTCCTTTCTAAGTGACGATAAAAGTTTGACGTAGTCCCCACCGTCTCTGAAATCGAAGCACTGCAGTATTTACAAAAAGTTTATACTTTCTTCTGGATGTTGTTTTACAAATATATTCTTTATGATTTATGTAGCCGAATTCTATTACTGAAGATTTTGCAGACATCTTCTCCCGCATCCAGACAACCACAGCTCACTTTCTTGGGAGTGCGAGTGAAAGAGGGCGGGGATGGGTGACAGTGCTAACAAAAATACATAATTAGCCATGAATCACGTTATTGCTTGGATTTGAATTAGTACGTTTTACATCCAATAAAAGCAAATATGTTAACAAAAAAAGACAATATACTGGCAATTTAGTGATATTTCCACAGTTATGGTCTTGACTGGTCTTGAAATAAAGTCCAGAGTCCTCAATATCTGAGACTGAGACAAGACCGAGTACAAATGCGTTAAAAAGTGGTCTCGAGACAGGTCTCGAGTACTACAACACTGTCAGAGCGTGATTACGTTGCTTGCCTCACTATTCTGTCAAATAAGCTCTAAGGCATTTGGGTTAAGTGGCAAGCAACGGCACATGCATTTCAACATCAGGTCTCCTTAAGTCCTCTAATATTTCCTAATTTATGTCATCAACATATCCATGATGCATGAACATGTTGTGTAAAACACAACAAGCCACAAAGAATGCTGCGACTTGAGTAGTGTAAAGTGCCTCCTGTCCTATCCAAACTACTGACGCGCATTTTCAGTGTGCCTAATGTTCGTTCAATTAGGCTACACTGCGTGATTGTGTATGCTTTTGATTAAACAGCATTTCACACACTGTTGTTGGCTTCAAATGGTGTCATCCTCAGCCATGTCTTTAACAGATAGCGTTGTCCCCTTCACAACCACTCATCCAAGGGGGGATTCCCATCAAATATGGCAGAGTTTGCCATAAATGAGTCATGGCTTGAGCCAGTGTTATTTGCGAAAACATTGGTGATTTTGCTATTAGCATTGCAAATCACTTGTATGTTGATTAAATGGGTTCCCTTTTGGTTGATGTATATCAGTGCAAATAATTCATTCTGAATAATTTGGGTAAATGTGTACACTAGATGTATGCCTATTTTTTCACCTCTTCGGACACCACAATGATTTCCCTCATGTGGTAATATTTTCCTTCTAATTATGTATTGCAATAATGGGAACTGCTACATTTGTGTAGATGAGAGGAGCAATAAAGTGTATGCGCGTTGTGCACATGCTACATTATGGCCAAGCATGCCCCCTTAAAATAGCATCTGAAAAACACTGAATTGTTTTCGGGAACTGCAAGATAGCACCAAGGAAAGTTTGCGCCAGAACACGCCTCTTCTTTTCGCTGACCCGCCCAACGAACGCAAGTTCATTCCCTAATTTACCGACGCACGTCTGTGGAGGGAAAAGACCCATATGCGTCGGGTGCAAGATAGGAATGATACATGCGTTGGTGTAAAAAGTAAATTGCACTGGGTGTACGATAGGGCCCATTGAGTCCATGATCTCAGTTCATATGGAACGGGAGTCCCACTCTGGGACTCCTGTTACAGGTTCACTCATTTCGGGAAGTTCCTAATTAATGTTACAGCAAAGAACAGCTGCACACTCTATGCTCTGATGCAAAATAGGTTTAATCAAATCAACGTTTCGGCAGACAAGCTACCTTCATCAGGGTTTCATGACAAGCACTGCGAATGAGCTACTTATATATTTTGTTTTTGTATCTCACACAGGTGAATGGATAATTGCATAATTGTTCCTAATTAAAACTACCCTGGAAATCCAGAGTTCTCGCGAGAGCACATTTGAATTTGCTCAGCAAGTTACTCTGGCACCGAGTAATTCTGCTCATTAACTATGCCCTTGTAGCCGAGCTGCACCAATCACATCGGTGTATCTGATATAGGCGTGCCAGGGGTGTGTTAAACAGATGACGACACGACAGCGCTGCGACCTCGAAGTCATTAGTAAACATTGTAAGATCGCTATGGATTAACACCACTTGTTTAAAATGACTTTGGCCACTACAATGAACGAGTTAGACTTGGCTTTTTACTAAAAGAGGAACAGAAGACGAATCGTTCCTTTTTTTATAAAATGACGTTTTTGCTGTTTTGCGACCTGATACAGCAAGAGTTTTATCTACCAGTTAGCCCCGCCATAGGGGCTTAGCGAAAAACCACTGGTGATTGGTCGTAGTGTTATCCAATTGCGTACCTTAAGATTTTCAAATGCATGCTTGTGCCGCCTCTCGAGTTGGGTCATTTTCATTACTCGATGCCAGACGAGTTTTTCCAGGCTAAATTAAAACCTAAATGACCAGGTAAGGGGATTTAAAAAAAATGTCGAACCCTGACAAGTACTTTTACTTTTTACAATTCTGGCGACAGTAATGCCCAAAATAAGAAAAGACCTTGCCTACCACGATGGCAATATTAACCCTACGGAAACAACATAACAAAATATAATAACACGCATCACCATGGCAGACTGACATGGCTAATGAAGCAACACACACCTGGGAATGAACAGAGGCTATATGTGAATAACGATGAGATGTGGAACCGGAGAGTGGGCATAAAGGTGGATAGGCAGGCAACAGGGGTGGAGGCAGAGCAGTGGGCACCGGGTTTGGCGGAGTTGGGAGCGGAGCCACGGCCTCAGCAACAGTAGACGGTCCAGCTGGTCCTGGCTGAGGAGCAGGGGGTGGAGAAAGAGGCTCCGCCCCAAGCAGCTTAGACCACTGGAGCACCGATCCCCTTCTCACTACCAGGGTACCAGGGCCCTGCCACGAAGACCAGGGCTCCCCCCAAGCAGCAGGGCCCCTCTCATCACCACAGCCGGCACCAGTAGCAATGCCCCCACAGATAGAGCCTGCTCCTAAGCCCCTACTCAGGGTGCTGGTTGCACCGCTCCAACAGATGGTACCAATTGCACCCTTACAGCTGGTACAGGCTGCCATGCACCCTCAGCCTTTGTCTGCGGTGCCGTCCCCCTGGCAGCCCCATTTTACTCCGCCCATGAGGCAGGTGCCTCCAGCCCACCTCCTTCCATCGGCCGCTCTTGCCAAGGACGCCTCGTCAGGGAACCCTCCGGACGAGGGGATTCAGCATGGGGATCCCCCCCAAGCGGGTTCCAGCCACCCTCCCTCCTTTGTTGACACATGGTGGTGGCGTTGTGGTTGCCCTACTAGGGGAGGTCTTGCTCGGCTTGAGCTGAGTCTTTGGGAGGGGTGTAATGTCATGGTCGCCCTCTTCTGGGGACGCAGAGTTGGTACAGTCTGCACTCATTGACTGCAAGTCCCAGGTGTTTGTATGTTTTGTGTCTGGGTTCTGTTTCCCCAGACTTTTGATCACCTGACTTATCATATGTTCTGTCCAGCCAATAGATTGCTCTGAATTACATCAAACCCACAGCTGTTACATTCACCTTTTAATGTTGTACATAGTCCCTGTGTGTGTTGGTTGGTTTGTGGTTTATTGTCTATGTGTAAGGTTTGTCCTCGCTGTCGCTATATGATTAGAGTTTGACTCCACAAATATGTTTTTTTCTAATTATTACAGTATATGTCCTTTGCGTTTGCCTCAGTTGTTTCAAACACAGATCACAAATCATTACCATTGTTGTGTTTAGATGACCTAACCCAATGTTCACATTCTATTTCACACATAACATATGGTTTGATTGAATAATGTTTTGGTGTAGAATTTTTTTAAACCAAATTAATGCAAAATCATTTGTTTTGAATGCAAGACTGTTTTACAAATTTGAAGTCATGTACTAATAGTTTTGAAAATTCACCACTTACATGTGAAAATAGGTAAATGTGCGTCATGCTGTCCCATTTAGACAGGCCTAGGGACAGAGAGAGAGAAAGAAATGGAAATTGAAACTCATAAAATAAGACTATTGATACAATATTAAAAAGACTAAATTGCACAGCATGAAATTTTCACATCATGCTATTAAACAATTGTGTGATAAATCTTGCTTGTGTATAGAATGCTGGAAGTCACCTCGCAGTACTTTTGAATCACAATTGGTCAAAATAAAATGTTCATATGTTCGTCGATATAGGCAAGGCCTTCTGTAGCTGGTTTATTTCTTGAACTCTGATTTAGATAAATCCAATCCCAAAGAGCAACTAAGCAAAGTCCAAACAGAGGATTGTGTCAGAAATTTAAGAAGCAGTCAGGGTTACTGATAAATATACACAGATAAATAGAATGTCTGGTGCTATTGATGTACGACCAGGTTGCATATGTGTGTGCATGCAAACATAGCCTTTCCTTACCTCTCATACACATTACACTGATAATTGTGTTTGTATGGCCAGTCTGTGCGAACAAGTCCATCTGCTGCTGGTAGCTAGGCGCTGGATTTGGGGTATGGAGTGTGAAGTGTGAGAATAGCGCCTGAGCTATGAGGCATTATGTGTATGTCTGTGTGTGTGTGCAGGCCTCTGTGTGTTTATGTGTGAGTGCTCAAAGGGTCCCCTGCTAATCTGCTAATGTATCGTAGAGGTCAGGATGTTTTCGCCCCAAATCAATGCAGGGATTTACACAGCCCTCTCCAGGAATGTGCTCAATCCACACTTCGCTTTGCTCTGGGGAAAACATCCAACTCTGTTTAGACAGCCCCTCCAATTTTCCACAGGGTAAACCACAAAAAAGGGGACCTAACAGCAAACGGAACCCCTGTCTCGTCTCTTACTCAGAACCCTGTCTTAATTTGTCTGAAAAGGCCAATTTATCCAACATTCAAAAGGTAGAACACATCTTTTAATCAACCATGTTTGAGATATTTAGACCTGTCTGACTAAGAAAAGTGCAGACACCGAGGCAGGCATATCCACCTCTCTTGCCACTATATGGCAATAACTAAAAAGTATGTATGAATATATACACATACAGTTTAGATAATTTATTTGAAATCACAAATCAAATGCACTGTATACACAGCAACCGTGCATGATGACAACCAACCAAAATAATAACTTTTGACTATACTGTATGTCCTGGAGGTAAATGACAACTTCCTCTAATATCAGATAAGAATCACATATTTAAAGTGACCCCTGAACAGCTCAAAATTGTTGTGCCAGTCATGTTTTTGACACGATAGTCACTAAAACACCTCAGCAGGTTCGGTAAGTGACCAATAATTGTTACAGTAAAATTCTTACAGTGATGTCACCGCAACATTTTCAAAACTACAAAATGTTAGTTTTGAATCTAGTCAATTTCTGAATCGAGTCAATTGTAGAATAAAACAGGACAAGTAAATATCAGGAAGTCAATAAAACACCTCCCCTAAATCTAAATGTAGTTCTGAAAATGTTGCAGTGCGTCAGGTCCAGCCCAGTGTGGGCTGGCGTGGGCATGAACTGAGAGATGGACTCCTTATTATATTATGTGTAGTATATGGACTTATTTGTTGTTCATGTATTCAGTATTACTGTGGGGATTTATGTTATTGGTATATATGGGCTACAATGGGGATTATTGTTAAGTATGCGCCACCCCCTGTTCTACTGATTGTCTATTCGGGTTGATTGAGAGACTGGTGGGTCTAATTAGTAATTGCTTCCAGCTGGTCTCCTTTCTTCCCTATTTAACGCTCAGTAGAACAGAGGGTGGCGCGAGTCATTGATGATCTGTACGTGTGGTTTGCTTCCCAACGAAAGTGTGACACAGTGACATCACTGTAAGAATTTCTGGTCATTGATCTCTGTCACTTTTTCTGTCATAAAGAGTGGTCTTCGATACCTGTAAGGGGGCAACTGAGGGCTTAAGTTACCATGCAGAACAGATACAGTACCTTTGATTAAACTTTTTTTTCACGGATACTGTGGTAATGAAATATAAACAGAATAAGTTAGATGTAAGTTAGGAGAGAAAGATATTCAATGTGTGTTACCTACCTACTTAGGCAATATGTACATTGCTATGTCATGCCAAAACAGCTAATTGAGAGAGAGAGAGAGAGAGAGAGAGAGAGAGAGAGAGAGAGAGAGAGAGAGAGAGAGCCAACGGGAGAGAGACAATGGGAGGGAAATGGACAAAGAGAGGAATGAGTGTTAGAGAGAACGAGGGCCAGAGCGAGAGACCAACAGACAGTTAGAGGAGGCAAAGAGAGGAACGAGAGAGAGGAGAAAGCAGGCTGAGTGACAGTCAGGGGAAAATGACTAAGCTTATGCTTTAATTTGAGATACTAGCTCTCTCATTGTGTGTGTGTGTTTTGGTTTAACAGATCGTATTATGATCTAAAGTCTTCACAAGGATAGTGATACTTGACAAAAATGCTCAAATTAGGACCTTTTGCTGGTCCCTCTGAGGACCAATTCAACTTCTGTGTTAGGGGTTAGGATTACGGCCAAGGTTACATTTAGGTATAGGGTTAAAATTTAGGGGACTTTCAGGTTCAGGTATTATAGGTTAGTTTTAGGGTTACATTTAGGCATTAAGGGCAGATTATGTCCAGGCATAAATGTTTCCTCTCTGTCCATTTGTTTTCTCATCCTTTGTGATAATGAATGCACCTCCTGAGTCCTGAGCATCTAATCATCACACCAGAAATCCAGACTTCACTTCATCAAATCCACCGGTCAATACCTACCTCGCTCTGCCTCAGCTCTCTGGAAGTCTGCCATAACCCATCACTCACCTGGTCTCCACTGGTCTCTGTTCACCTGGGCTCCATTCTCCTGTGATCTGCTTTCCTGGTCTGGCCACTCCACCCGGTCATCATCTATTGCTATTCATTATCTGACCTATATCCTCAATAAATATCATTGTTATTCACTCACATCATGTTCATCTGCATTTGGATTCAGCTTTGGTCCCAGTCATGACAGACAGTGTGTGTGTTTTTGTGTGTGTGTGTGTGTGTGTGTGTGTGTGTGTGTGTGTGTGTGTGTGTGTGTGTGTGTGTGTGTGCGTGTGTGCGTGTGTGCGTGTGTGCGTGTGTGCGTGTGTGCGTGTGTGTGTGGTGTGTGTGTGCAGGAATCTATCCCTCTGTCCTCCATCTCTCCTATTGGACAGACCTGTTCAGTTCATGAAGGAATCTGGGTCGAAATAGGAAGGGACGCCTAACCCAGACTCCTAATGAACATCAGGCCTCCATGTCTGGAACTGCCTAACACCTAGACAGACTCATAACCCAGACTCATAGAATGATTCCTAACTGAGAGCCATAGACAGACTCCTAACCCAGACTCATACATAGACGACTAACCCAGACTCATAGACAGGCTCATGATGCAGACACATAGACAGACTCCTAACCCAGACTCATTGACAGACACCTATCCAGACTCATAGACAGACTCCTAACCCAGACTCACAGACTCTTAGCCCCAGACTCGTCGCCCCAGAATTATACACATACTCCTAACCCAGACTCGTAGATAGACTACTAACCCAGACACAGACAAACTCTTAACGCTGAATCACAGACAGACTCCTACGCAGACTCATAGACAGACTCCTAACCCAGAGTCACAGACAGACCCTTAACCTAGGCCCATAGACAGACTCATAAAGCAGACTCATATAAAGACTCCTAACCAAGACTCATAGACAGATTATAAAACCAGACTTATAGACAATCTCCTAACCTAGCCTAATAGACAGACTTTTAACACAGACTAATAGAGAGACTATTAACCGAGACTCATAGACGAACTCCTAACCCAGACTCATAGATAGACTATTAACCCTGAACTATAAAAATACTCCTAACCCAGACTCAAAGACAGACTCTTATCCAGACTCATACACAAGACTCCTAACACAGATTTATAGAAAGATGACTAACCCAGACTCATACACAGACTCCTAAATTAGAATCATAGACAGACTCCTAAAACAGACTCATAGACATACTACTAACACAGACCCACAGACAGACTCTTAGCCCCAGATCACAGACAGACTACTTACCCAGACTAATAGACATACTCCTAACCCTGAGTAATGGAGAGACTATTAACCCAGATTCATAGACAAACTCCTAACCCAGACTTTTAACCCTGGCTCATAGATAGACCACTAAACCGGACTCATGGACAGACTTTTAATCCAGATTCACAGACAGACTACAAAACCAGACTCACAGACAGACTCCTAAACCAGACTCATAGATAGACTCCTAACCCTGAGTAATGGAGAGACCTTTGACCCAGATTCATAGACAAACTCCTAACCCAGACTTTATACCCTGGCTCATAGATAGACCATCATAGATAGACCACTAAACCGGACTCATGGACACACTTTTAATCCAGACTCACAGACTCTTCATCTCACATTCCCTTTAAGAGCAGGCGTGGCATGCTTGTTCCATGGTGGATTGTTATTAATTTTTCTTTTTTACAAAATGTAAATAAAGAAATGTCACAAATACATACTTTCCAATGTATTGGGCTCACTCTCACTGAATCACAAGGTTATGAATGCATGGTGATATTTTTGCAATGTAGTCTACCATTAGACCAAGAGTACTTTGCTTACCCCAGTTTTCTGTCAAATAAGCTCTCCTCTCCCGATCTGCTGCTGGGGCATTTGGGTTAAGTAGCAATGGCACATGCATTTCAACATCACGTCTCCTTAAGTCCTCTAATATTTCCTCATTTATGTCATCAACACATCCATGATTCATGTAAATGTTGTGTAAAACATAACAAGCCACAAAGACTGCTGCGACGTTTTGAGGACAAGTACATCCTGTCCTTTACAAACACCTGAAGCGCATTTTCAGTGTGCCGAATGTTCATACAATTAGGCTACACTGCGTGTTTGTGTGTGTTTTCGATTAAACAGCATTTCATGCATCATAAATGGTGTCATCAGCCATGTCTTTAACAGATAGCCATCGTCACCTTCACAGCCACCCATCCAAGGGGGAATTTCCCTCAAAGATGGCAGGAATGGCAGAGTTTGGCAGCATAAATGAGTCATGGCTTGAGCCAGGGTAATTTGCAAAAAAGAATGCATGGGTGATTTTACTATTAGCAATGCAAATGATGTGTATGTTGATTGAATGGGTTCCCTTGCGGTTGATGTATATTAGTGCAAAAAATTCTGCCAGAATAATTTGGGTAAATGTGTAAACTAGACAACTGCCTATTTTTTCACATCTTTGGACACCACAATGCTTTACCTTGTGTGGTAATATGTTTTCTTGTAATTAAGTATAATATCCTAAAACAAACTCATAGAAATACTCCTAACCCAAAATCAAAGATAGACTCGTAACCCAGACTCAGAGAAAGACTCCTAACCCAGACTCGTAGACAGACTTAACCCCAGATCATAGACAGACTACTAACCCAGACTCATAGACAGACTTGTAACCCAGATCCAGAGACAGACTACAAACCCAGACTCATAGACAGACTTGTAACCCAAATTAGAAACACACTCTTAACCCAGACTCATACACAGAATATTAACCCAGACTCATAGACTCCTAACCTGGACTCATAGACAGACTCCTAACTCAGACTCAGAAATTCTCCTAAAACAGACTTATAGATAGACTCTGTAGATGTGTACAAACTTACTGACACCTCGTGTATAACTCAGGTCTGCTCTTTTATTAGTGCCTTGTTTCAGCGTTTTCCTTTTTACTCTTTCCGACCTCCCACGTCATCCTCTACGTCATCAATATAATCTACATCCCCCTTCTTAATCATGGCTATATATACAAGTACAAAACAGTTAGCCCTTAACTTTATCTGCTATATGAATGCAGTAGAATTGGGAGATACATTACTAAAATTAGGATATAACATTGCAAAACAGAATGCAGATTTTAACATTGCAAAGCAGAATACACAGTGTTCCAATACTGCCAAACAGAATACACAGTGTTCCAATACTGCCAAACAGAATACACAGGGCTAGATTTATCAAGCTGTTTGCGACTGTTTCCAGGCGCTAATTGGTCGCAAAGACGGACGTAACCGATGCGTGCTATTTACAAACCAGGCGCACTTGGGTAAAATCGCAGATTGCCTGCCACATTAGCGACCACAGACAAGTTGCGCTTTTAATATGCGTTCGTGGGAGGGTCATGGGGAAAGTGGGA
>JACXGM010006586.1:0-32455 GCA_016801145.1 Umbra pygmaea | reverse complement strand
TATTATTATTATTATTATTACTATTATTATTATTACTATTGTCATTACTATTTTAAAATTCTTATATTGTTGTAATTCTTGTTTTTAAGCCCACTGCATAGAATCGCCGAGCCATGTCAAAAAGAATTTCTCTGCATAGGATGATGTATGTTATTCAATGCATATGATAAATAAACCACTTTGACTTTGACTTTGAACCTGTGTGTGTTACCATTTGGGTGAGTTCTGTTATCAGTATGGTTTACAAAGATGCCAAACCACTGTGTGATAATTAATGGCTGCATAAGAGCACTATCCTTACACAAAAGTCAGATCTTTTGCATGAACAGTCATATTTTCTAAATCAATGCTGAAATTTCACAGTTTCTGTCAGGGTGTGCACACTTACAGTATAAGCACAACTATACGCCCTGATTGCTAACTCAACTTGTACTGCCATGGACAAAGATAATAGTGTGCTTATTCCTTTGAAAAACCCAAATCAAATCCCAATTTGTATGTTTTATGTTTGTAATTGTGTTGAAAAATCGACAACACTGCATTTGTTACTTCCAATCCATTTAACTACGCTGGTCCATGTAACATTTTAATAATGCATAGTATCGGCTAAGTCTTTTGTAAATGATCACCATGTGATAAATGTTGCCCTAAGCATCATCAGACAAAGCCGACTGCTGATGAGAACATCCACTAGCACGGGTGCTTAATTTTTTTAACCCTGTATATCACTCCAAAAGTATAGCAAAGTAGTTAACCCTACAGCATAGCATTGCCCTCAGGCAATGGAAAGTTTTCTTAGGCCCCATATCCAGTACTTGTTTTTTTAAATGATCTCAACCAATTAGAATTTTCCAAAAACTATCAAAGAACAGTCCAATAAGATGTGGGAGCCACTATCAAGCACCATTTGAAGGCGGGACGGCCTTTTCTGACACTTGGTCACAGGAGCACATGGCGTGAGAAGAAAGTACGATTATTTGCTTTAGTAATCTTTTTTTAAATGACATTAACTTAAAAAAATATGTTGGTGTATATGAAAGTTTAGAGATGCCTTTTATTAGTTTTTTTAGTTTCTTTTAATTTAGCATGTTCAGAAATTCTGTTCTTCTTTTCGCTTTCAACGTTCTGCGTCAAGGGGGTTCTTTTCAAGGTGTCTTTGCAGGCAATGGGCCCTATTTTAACGATCTAAGCGCATGGCTTGAAGCACATAGCGCAAGTCCGCTTTGGTCGTGTCCAAATCCACTTCTGCTAGTTTGACAGTGGATAAAAGGTTCCAAGCTCTTCATCTCCCATTCCCTTTAAGAGCCAGGCGCGTTTGTACCTTCTGCACATTGCTATTATGAAGGTGGATTTGCACTGTAATATTTTTATTTGTAATCTTTCACATGTTCGTGTGCTGCTGCGCTTCCCTGTGTGTGTGCAACAAGCATAGTGTGCACGCGCTGTGCATACGCCTAGGTGTATTTGACTAATTTGCTGTTAAAATAACAATGACATGCTGCGCCATTGACTTTAGACCCGGTTTTTGTTGGTCAATGGCGCAATCACTTTCCGATACCTCAAGATAACAATACACCTAGAATTATCCTGAACACACCTCCCTGTTAGACCAGCAAGTCCATGGGCGCAAAAATGGGCACAGGTGCATTTGCTATTTAAACGATGCGGTGAGCCAGACGGGAAATTGAAGTGAAAAATAACTTCTGAAGTTCTGACCTTAACTAGGTTGTGCAAATGATAGGTTTATACAATTTATCAAATAAGAAGGTGTAGTTGTTGTGTTTTTGTTGGCATTGGAAACTTACTTTTTATATATTTTATAGACACTCTGGATACAAGTGAGAATGAAGATGAAGACACATATGAAGATGACAATGTGTCATAAGATGACAGTAGCTCTGCAAGACCCCTTGATGGAAAATGTGTCACACCACTGCTTCTCCAGTACACCCTGAATGGTTACACATCCCTCCTGAAATTCTGTCTCCATACCAAAATATCAAAAGTCATCTCTCTGACGACCTCTTTGAGCTTATTGTTAATGAGACAAATCTGTACAGCATCCAGTGCAATCCTGCCAAGCCGCTCAACCTTACTGTTCAAGAACTTGAACAGTTCTTTGGCACTGTGCTCCACATGTCATTGTTCGGTCTTCCAGCCACCCTCATGTTTTGGAGCCAAAGTAGCCGAGTTGGACATGTTGCTGATGTGATGCCTGTTGCACGATGGGAGGCAATCAAAAGATTTCTCCATTTCAGTGACAACAGTTGTCAGCCCATGAGAGATATGGCTGACTACGATGAGCTATACAAGATTTGGCCTCTCCTAAATCACATCCTCACCAAGCTGAAACAACTTCCTATGTGTGAGACGTTGTCTGTGGATAATGGTGCCAGTTAAGGGCAAGAGCAGTATCGAGCAGTACCTACCCAGTAAGCCAAGAAAATTGGGTTACAAAATACTGGTCCTTGCTGGATCTGATGGTGTTCCACACAATTTTGAAGTGTATATTGGGAGAGCTGTCCATCCACCTGAGCTTCCAGATATAGGGGCAAGTGGGAATGTAGTACTGCGCCTGGCAGGACCAGTACCGAAGAACATTAATTTCAAGCTGTTCTTTGATAATTGGTTTAGCTCAGTCCCACTGATGCTTGTGTTGTCCCAGCAAGGCATCCACTGATTGGGTACGGTGCGCTGTAACTGCTTGCCAGGAAGTTCCATGGTGTGAGAAGCTGATCTGAAAAATTCTGGCCGTGGGTCCTTTCAGGACAAAAACACCAATGTTCGAGATACCCAGCTGCATGCAGTAAAATGGTAAGACAACAGGCCAGTCACCCTCCTCAGTAGCTATGTAGGTGCTCACCCTGTATCCCATGTTGACAGATAGGACAGAGGCCAAAAGAAAACCATCAAGGTCCCATGCTCTGCTGCAGTAAATGAACAGTAAATACAATCAACACATTGGAGGTATCGACTTGTTGGATTCACTGATTGCTTTGTATCTCACTCCAAATGTATAGCAAAGTAGTTAAAGTTCATAATTTAAAAAACAATCTAACATCATTGTCTCAAGGTTCATTTACATTTTTGGATTTCAAAAATTCCTGCCTGGCTCGATCCATGAACAACCAATTTCTCTCCATCGGTCTATCAGCTATCCAGTCAATGAACACATTTGGGGACATTGTCAGTCAGTATGTAACAACCTATTTTTATTTGTGACCAGCAGTTAGCATTTGTGAGTTTAAAGCCTTGAGAAATCTAATCTTTCTTCACTCCAATTTGACGCAAGCCTCAAATACTTCAGAAAGCCTTGATTTCCCATCACTAAACAATAGTAATACATATCTGCATAAGAAGAATGCAGGAGCAGCACATTTGAACACCCAACATGGAAACAATAACAGACAGAGAACATGACAAACACAGGAGAATATATGTATGTGCTGGTAATGCCTGGACTAACGATACACAGGTGATGACACTGGTTATACAGTTAAACACTGAGTGAATGGTAATGATAAATATATTTGAGTCCAGAGTAACAGTACAAACAAGAGGGCACTGGTGGTTCATACCATGCAAGACACAAACCATGACAGATAGACCCAAAATTATTATCTCAATAGGCCTTTTTCACAGTGAACGTTCTATTGTTGAAACCATAAGACCGTATGTTACTGGACGTAGCATGTGTGATGTCACCCATTGGTTTGTGGAGATCGGATTTGAGTCATCGAATTTGCCGTTACGGGTGCAGACATCTTGGTTGCGGATGTGGCGATTTTAGATGCGAGGAAGGAGTAATCTAGCTAGCTAACGATATTAATTGGGATGCTAACGTTGGCTAACCAAAAACAGTAATAAAACAAAATGTAACGTTACATACCGGAAAAACTGAACTAACGACTCCTTTGAGTGTCTTGCAGGTTTAAGGCACTTCCGCATTTGCATCTTTTTGCCGAACCGGATGATACGTCCAGTACTGGTCTATGGTTGAAACTGGGTAAACTAATTTCCAGTCTATAGTAATGGTGTCGGCAATGGACGTTGAACAAGTTTATTTCCACCTCTTTAACGTTGCCAAACATTTATTTAAGCTATGGGTTACGAATAATAGACGTCGAGTCCATGACAAAAAAAATATTAAAATGGAGACAGGCTACAAGTTATAAGGTTTAAGACTAGTTTTAGTTCATTTACATGTTATTGATAGTTAATCTCTAGATGCATTACAGACTATTGAAATACAGTGTTACCACACTTTTTCAGGGACTACAGGTGGAAATTAGCAATTGTTGCTATAACTTGGCCCAAGACATATTCTATTGTACAACAAGTTTAATGTCTATTTGTGCACTGTCCCTGTTTCAAATAAATATATTTCCATTCCATTATAACATTATTAAAAAAATGTCACTATCACTATCAGCTGAATGAAAATATAGCATTTACCGGGAGGAGGAGTTGGGTTGCCATTTTCAGCTGCTGCTTAATTTACATTAGCATTATAAGCTGTAACGCAGAAGTTAGCAGGTTGGTGATGCTCCATATGACACTGACTGCACACCCAGCCCTTGCATTTCAAAGTAGGCTACAGAGTACCGTGTCGGTAATACAGCCACCTTCCTGTTGACTGTTTCATTGTTCCTCTGTTCTGGTGAATTCTAGGGGGACGTGTGTAGTGCCTGTGACATCCATAATTCACCTATCGTTAAGTGTGGTTCCCGACACTGTTGATTATAAACACAGCATTTTGGTTCAATACAGTGATAAATGAAATACATTATATAGGTAATTTACCATCCTTAATGTCTGTGATGTCCTTGAAGGTAGCACCTTCTGGCTGTTCTACTGTTCTAACACTTATACACAAAAGTATTAACACCAGAGAATTGATTCTTCCACCCCCAAATCGAACCAAAAACAGATTCCATGTTGTGTCTTACTTATTGTGCAAAACTGTTTGTGTTTCACAACTGTTTTTCTTGCTAATCAGCAATAGGATTGGGCAACTGGTACTGCAGATACCTAAACTATTCTTGTGGGATTGTCAGCATTCCCATATGGAAAGTAATCATAAAATAAAATACAGTTGTAAGACTTTTCTATGTTTAGCCACATATGACAAACACAATTCGTACCTGATATTGGCCACTATTATGAGTCCTCTTTAAATACTAAACGTTTTGATATATCAGGTAGAAACTGTGTTTTGTCCTTTGAGTCAACACATATATAAATCTTGTTTAATTTGTATGATTCTTTTCCATATGTTAAAGATTTGGGTGTAGAGCTTTGGTGCAAACAACCAGCACCAACTATTTCAGACATGTCCAACACAATACAACACTTTACTTTTGAAAAAACTTTCTTAGGCCTATTGTGATTATTTGCTTGCATAACAGCACGTTTCATAGGGCAAGGTGGGTTCATGTTACATCACAGCTCATGTAAATAAAAAAATGCACTGACACCGTTTGCACAGCCAACCAGGCATTTTCAAAGCCACTCCTAGTTTAAGAATGACTGTGGCCTCACTTTCCAACAATTCAAGCACAAAACAGGTCTAAGCATTGCCAGAGAACTCACAGTACAATATTGTATCCATATTTAATGTAGGTGTATGTATTATGATGTTATAATTTGACCTGACCTAGAATCAATCTTTGGAATTTAGAAGTCAAAGGCGGAGGTCTGCCTGAGGCCTGCTGAGAGCAGGTAAACATGTCCCGAACAACAGATGGTAGCTAGCCTAGTGGTTAATGGGTTGGGCAATTAACCAAAATATTGTTGAATTAAATCCCTGAATTGACAAATAAAAACTATATTGTGTGCCTTTCAGCAAGGCACATTATGCTTAATTGCTCTTTTAAGTTGCTCAGATAAATAAAAAAGCAATAACTATACTATCAGAAACTGCTCTTAATGGTCGAACACTTTTATTGTCAGTATATAGCACAGATAGCAGGAGGGAAAATCCAAATGCTGACAATGGAGTGGTGAGTACTATTGTAGGTTTAATACAGTTATGAATATAGTGAACAAAGAAAGATAGCAGGCAGGTTCCCAGGGAGCTGGACTATGGTATATGACCCAGGCAGGTTCAGAGACATGTAGCGAAGTCTGGAGGGAGGTTTCCAGGGAGCTGGACTATGGTATATGACCCAGGCAGGTTCAGAGAAGAGACAGGTAGTGAAGTCTGGTCAAACAACTGTACAGACAGGCAGGTTACCAAGAGCTTCGGATAGTTGTCACCGGTAGACTCTGAGACAGGTAGAGAAGTACGTCAGATCGACTGGAACAGGCAGGTAGGTTTCCAAGGGCTTCGGATTATCGTCACAGTCAGACACTGGGATTGAAAACACTGATAACCAGGGTAAGGCAAAAAATAAAAATTTGTAACCATAAGTGCGTAGTACTTAGACTAGCTATAAAAAAGGCAGAAAGAAAGAAAGAAACAACTCAGTACTCAGACTGGCAGGGTAATCGTGACTAAATGTACTGCGTGGAACAATAATCCACCCAGGATGGATCGCTGACATCTCCGTTAAGAAGGGAGAGCATCAATCATCCCAGGTGTGGCAAAGGAACAGGTGCAGGGGATAATCACTGATGGGGACTGGTGCTCTGGAACGGGTGCCTTCATGGTGTGTAGGGATGATGGGATCTGGTGGCAGGATGTGGACAAGCAAACACAGAACAGACCAGAAACGCACACAGGGGAAACAGAAGGGAGGAAGGCACACAAAATGAGAAGGGAAGACAGCTCAGGGGGGCGGAACCATTACATTAATAACACCTGATCAAAAGTTAAATTAACAATAAAATTAACAAAATATAGTTACCTGCAATATGATGATTCACTTAACCAGTACTCACTAGCTAAGAATGGTAAGAACCTACCTTTTAAAAACATTTTCAGTTTACAAGTAATCAATAGATTGCTGGATCAAATCCCTGAGCTGACAATAAAACATATTGCATGCATTTCAATATTGCACAAAAAAGTGTACCAGACTAGAGTGGGTTAAATCATACTGTGGATATCGAGCCAGAGCGCATGATGCGGAAGAGTGAATGAGAATGCTATTGAAATTGTGCACTTACCATATGGCATATTCTTTGAATGAAATGCAAGTAGCTTTTAATTCATTGTCAATACCAGGCACTTCTCCCCAGTCATGCCTCCCATTCTATGTCAGGGGCGGACTCTACGACACCCTTCCTGGTAACGTCATTGCCGTTACAAGAAGCCACGCCTGCCATTGTCTGGTGATGCAATGCCATTCCACTAATCACTGTACCCATCTGACAGCATGTACTACACATTCATTCTGGTGTTTATCAGATGTTCCGGTGTGAACTGGAATTCAAACAGGTATGCTATATGGCCACAAGTATGACATGGTTAAAATCTTTCTAACCATCACACTCATGTGAGCTTGTTGGACATCCATCAATTCCAAAATTGGCATTTATATGGAGTTGCCCCCCCCGTATGGCTATAACAGCTGCCACTAGTCTGGGAAGGCTTTCCAAAAGTTTTTGGAGTGGGTCTGTGAGAATGTGTTCCCATGCAGCTAAAATAGCATTTGTGAGGTCAGGCACTGTCTGGCTCACGATCAGCATTCCAATTCATCCCGAAGGTGTTCAATGGGGTACAGGTCAGGGCTCTGTGCAGGCAACTCGAGTTCCTCTACACCAAATTCATTTTTATGGACCCCACTTTGTGCAAAGGGCCACAGTCAGGCTGGAACTTTTAAGGGCCTACCCCAAACTGTTAACATGAAGTTGGAAGCACTCAGTAGTCTAAAATGTCTTTGTATCCTTTAACATGCTGATCCTCCCGTCTCACACACAAACTATGGTACTTCTGCCCATTTTTGACCGAATGCCTTAGTTATGCCCCACTTTGCATTTGCATGCACTCATCTGCACAGTGTCTTATTTATTATATGTCATTTGCACAATTTCCATTTGCACAGTTACACTCAAGAGTTAACTATTCAAGAGTTATTTCCATGTCACTTCACCTACCAATTTATCTACCTCTTTAATTTAGAAATCTTTTGCACTAACTGTACATATACTCCCATCATTTACGCTGAATATCTGCACCATGTATTTTGGTTTTTCTTTGTGTAGTTCATGTGTAACTATATGTCATCTTGAACCTTTGCACTTTTATCTTGGCCAGGTCACCGTTTCAACTGAGAAACAGTTCTCAACATGCCCACCTGGATAAACAAAGGTGAAATTAAAAGATAACCCTTCGCTGGAACTAAGGGGCTTTGCCCAAACCTTGAAAAACTGCCCCACACCATTATCCCTCCTCCACCATTAATAGGGGTGTCCACATACTTTTGGTAATATAGTGTATGTTGCTGGTATTTCTCTAGCCACAAGGCTGCCTGCTGTCCCAGTACTACTAGCGGTCAGTATCTGTATTCCAGGATTTGAATGCACACGCAAATTATTTGTTTTTGTTTGATACCATTGATTGTTCTCTATGTAAGAAAAAGAGTAAAGTATTGTCCACAGGGGTGTAGAATAAAAGTCTGGGCCCAGTAGATGTCTCTGAGGGCCCCTCCCTTCTTTATTCACCTTTGAGGTCCCGTCCACACATTAGGGCCATATATACTTAGCACCCCTTTTACCCCAAGTCCTATACCCCTGATTGTACATAATGCCTTCCACAGAGCTTTGCAAAACTAATAGGCAACAAATTAAACTTCACACAATAAATGCAGAGTTATTGTTATTTTGTTGATAGACAAAAATCTTTATATAATGTCAAAATATGAAATTGTATAAGTAATGAATGCAAATGTTTTTTTTCACCAGGTCACTGTGACTAATAAATCCACTGGAAATGTACAGCATCCAATAAATTAAATTCCCACTTCCCACCACGAGGGGGCAGTGTGTGATCATATCCATCCCCCGTAACGCAACTTGTTTGGCAGGTAGACACAGCTGAGGAAACCAGGGGCAATGGATGCCAGGGACTGGATCTCAGCTTTCCTCTTGCTCTGCTGTATAATTAGTAACTGCAACAAGGACAAGACAAGCCTTCTTAAGAGATCTGTATAAGGAATAATTAGCCAACAAAATAGTTCCTGGACCACCAGTTGTAAGCACACTAACATATTTTATTATTTTTAAAATAATATAAATAAGTATTTTGTCAAATTGATATATGCTAGGCCTACTGCCTTCTTTTCATTTGTCCATATATTGTCAAAAGATCAGAACTAGGTTGTCTGTGTAAATGTAGCCATAGTATTAAAATTCCAGGGAGCTGACTGTCCTCTCACACACATTCCACTGTGCTGGGTCACACCTGTAAAACAACTCAAGTGTAGTAAACACACACTCAGAGAATGCTGCTGGTGTCTTGTAAACCCAGACTGAAGGACTACCAGCTTAGAGTGTCTTCAGAGGGTAGTATTAGTAACTTAGAATCTGTTTCCGAACCAAACCAATCTGCATATTCATAAACTCTGCTTGAACTTTCTTTCCCGTCTTCTTAACAAATTGGACATGATGTCCTTTCACTTTGCATCTTTTCTAATGACCATTTAAAGTCATTGCACCACTTGCTTATGATCATTTCCATTACCTCTTTGTGCCAGGCGGGCTGGCAGGCCAGGTAGGGCCTGTTCATCAGGCTGGTCAGTTTGCTCTGGTCTCTCTGTGTGAGGGGGATCAGAGCCTCCTCAGGTACTCTCAATCTGAACATAGAAGGGTTATTTCCAAAGGTTAATACGCTGTTCCATTCAGCCAAATTCATAATACGTTACAAATACTAAATATATTAACTACATTTTTATGGTTGATTGTTGACCACTAACTGTTGCATTCAAACAGAACATTCCCTGACACAAAGTGAATGCTCCCTCCACACCAAACGTATTCAATGTAGATGATTCTTGTAGATGTGGAAGATGTGGATCAAGCAATATATATTGGGAGTCTTAGGAAAACACTTGTAGACTAGAATTAAAGTTTACTTATGTTGAAACCCCCTTTTCTGGCTAAGTTTGCTCCAGCTGACATATACTTAAAACTCAATATACTCTCCAAAAAAACAGCTCCTCCGAGACAGGAAAAAAGAAAAGGCAACAGCAAGAGAAACCAAAATAAACAATCTCCAAATCCCCAAAATATATTCCCAATTAGAGGAGGGAAGACGATGTAGCGGTGGTTGTGTCCAAACCTCTCAAGGTCAGAGGGGAGAAGGCCCAGCCACATAACGCTGGGGACGGTCAAACTGTGAGCCTCGAATGACATGGCCTGAGAGGAAATATACACAGAGACATGCCAGTGTAGGAGTGAGTTTCATATTGGAGGAACGCATTTATATATTTTGCAAATTGTTCTTACTTTTGGGGGGACCACCTTACCTGCCTCTAACATTGGGGGGACGTGTATGTGTACATCCCCCTTGCTTCTACACCCTTGCCCATATGTACACAATAACTGTAACCATGTTTACTGGAATAACACAAGGTCATACGCAAACTCATACAAAAACCACACAAAATTGAGATCCCATGCAGTCACTTTGTATTTCCACTTCATGTCGCTTCAGATGCTCAGACGTGGTGAATTGATCTTGTTTTTCCACTTAAGAAACGAGAATAAGTACACCGTTCTCTCACCGAGACATTCCACAGACCATGTTTGATAGTGTACAGAAATACACAGGCATGGTGGGACTCACCACTGATCCGTACTTATAGATGCACATGATCTCAATGCCTAAGAAAATTAGAGAGGGACAGAGAAAGCGAGACAGTGCAATCATTACCATACCAGAGCATTTACCCTTTCAGACCAGCAGCCTATGGGGACAGAGAACAAAGTTAAGCTTTACACATGTGACTCGACATGCAATGGAGACTGGGGGGGAGAGGTAGTGATGGGCAAACTAACCTTCATTGCTGTTATTCTAGCAGCATGATATAATGCTGGCAGCACGAAGTCAGATTTTATTTTTCAAAATAAAAAACATTGAATGTTAACATGTTGCAAGGCATTCCAACAATGGCCTTTATTTTGAAAAAGAAAATCCTGAGTGCTGCCAGCATATTTGGCTGCTAGAAGAACAGCAATGAAGGTTTGTTTGCCCATCACTAGAGATGCTTCTCAGAGAGGGACTGTTGCTGTGAGTCCACGCACCCCACTGATGATTCCTCTGGGTTAGACCTTGTCAAGGTTTCTCTGTTAAAACTATGTTGAGATACCAATTAAGGGCCTGTTAGCTTAGCAGGACATACAACTAGAGGTGGACAAAGTACTGAGTAAAATAACTTTTCTGAGTAACTCAGAGTTCACAAGTTTTGGGAAGTCCCTACTTAAGACCTAAGATTTGATCAGGTAAAAGGAGTTAAATTTTACCGGTGACCATGATTGATATTTGTTTTATAGGTTACTGTTATGATATGAACTCCCTTTACCTGATCAATTTGGTCTAAAGTAGGGACTTCCCAAAACTTGTGAACTCAGAGTTGCTCAGAAAAGTACTTATACTCAAGTAAATGTCCACCTCTGCATACAACCCCCTGGTGAAAAAAAGCCTAAAGAGCATTACCGTGTGGGTCAGCGTCCACTAGAGCAAAGACAGGGACATGCAGAGTATCCCAAATCTTTCTGACCATCAGCCTGCTGTTTACATCTGGGACACCTTTGCCCTGCCACACATAACAGGTTCAAAATAAGTAATGTGATTAACATATGTAGTTCAAAGCAAACCATGAAATCAGATAAACCCATGAGTTAATCCGTTGGGCATACTGTGATCATGATGCAAGGAGATAGTTTGCTGCATATGTCATCGTCTAGCAGTCTCTGGAAGGTGGCGTCCTTCTCCACTATCAAAACAAACTTGGCAGATGACACAATGTCTGTATGCTGGGTCAAGGCTGTATTCCATAGGGGATGCAAACTCATTTGTGAGAATAGAGTGAGAATTGTGAAAGACACTGATTGACCTTTTTTAATCTTACACAAAATATTATTCCTGCAGAGGTACTTCAGAGAGGAATTCTAACAATATTGATGAAATATGATCTCTGACATAATTATAAAGGATACTACTAATTCCAACAACGTTAGACGAGACTGGAGTAGCCTGAGAAAGCAATTTAAAAACACAATTTTCTACAAGTTTTGCTAGTCAAAATATAATGAGATATCAATATGTCTGTTTTCTTTTCTGTGGAATGTAATAATTATTCTTAAAATATGTTTCTTGTAATTGTATTTTACATTTTCTGTACACAAGTCTCAGCTGTAAACAAGACAAGGTCTTGATTCTCTCTGTATAAATAATGGTAAAATAAAAAACTAAACTACAAATTAGAATTTAATTAATGTAAACGAGGTAGTCTGCTCAACGAAATTAAGGGAATAAGTCGATAACAAAAATATATTAGAGATCAAAATCTTTACTGTACATTGTGTAATTCATTGAGATCAATCAACTTAATGTGACTTCTGCTGTGTTTGTAATTGTGATTTAGATACATTACTTCAAATGTACAGTCCTTCTCCATGTAGTGTTTCTAATATTTAGTCAACAACCTGTATATGATTTCTTTATACTGTATGTTTGATACAGTTTTGGACAAATTGATTTTGTTTTTGCCCAAAGTAATATCTTTGTTAGCAGAACATACGCTGGTGCTGGAGTGACAGTCCACCCTAGTGCCATCCTCCTCCAGGTAACACAGATCACCTGAGACAAAGCCTTTGGATGAGGCCAGCTGGAAACCATTAAAAAACACATACACACACACACACAAAACAATGCTTATGAGTCAAGTTGAATTTCATTGCTTTTTGATTAAGGAAATCCTAGAATAAGCATACACAGGTGCTTCCTTTGAGGCAAAAAAGGTCAAAATACGAAACCAGCTGCGAGGCTTCATCTGTTAACGCTGAACTAATCATAACATGTCATATCAAAAGGTATTTCCAAATGTTTTAGTGTGTTTTTATTTTATAGCAGGTCTTTGTTATTGCCTCTGGAGTAAACTAAAATTGTACTCACACCACCACACACACACACTTCTTATAACTGTATATGCGCACCACATGTAGTCTTCTGCGTGGAACTTTGAGCAAGCAGGAGATATCATCCACAATGGAATCAACAGTTCTCTGTGAACCAAAAAGCTGTGTGTCGTTGTAATAGATGTCCCTATGGAAACAATAGAACTTCTACGGCAGGTTGAGAAAAATAAGGATTTGCTTGTGTTTTGGCTATCTTACAAGACATTACCTTTTTGTAGCATATATATTGCTCTGCACAAGTTTGTAGATGGATGATAGAACCTTGAGAATTTGCCCTGAATAGAAAACACAGTTAAACTTCTGTAAAGTACCAGTAAGGCAGAAAATTATTTCAATCAATCTCCTGTGATTACTGATAAAACTTATTTTGGATTCTATGTAGGAAGGATAATTAACTTCATATTATCTAAAAAAGCCAAGATTCTCCACAAATGGTAACTACATTTTGACAAATGCTCCAGATAAATATTTTGCAAACAATGTGTTTCCAGTAGATATAAATGAGGATTTTGAGTAATCAGTCAGGAAAAGAAAATCTGTTTTAAAATAATTACTTGGTTAATGCTTTGTCTGATTGTGCAGAAGAACCAGCTAAATTTTGGAAAATCGTTAAATCACTGAAAGGTTGAGACTATTTTTCTGTTCCCCATCAAATTAATTAAATCTCTGGCACAATTACTGATTAATTTGACATAATTAATCAACATTTTATTTCTGCAGGCAATTTTTTTAATGAAGTTTCACAACCAATCCTACCTCAATGTAAGTATGTATAGTATTGGAGTAGGCCTAGTTTCTTTAATATTAAAAACAATCATTAGGGGTTATCCTTCAGACAAATGTTTGTAATGTAGGTCATTGATGCCTTGCTTGCATTGGATTCTGGGAAATCTAAAGGGGCTGATATTTTGCAGCCAGATCTGTTAAAATGTGCAGCTTCTTACATAGCTGGCACAGTAACACATACTTTAAGTTTGACCTTCCATAAGGTTGGCAATTGTAGTGATCTTGACAACTACAATACAGACCAATTTCAAGATCACAGCATTGGTTAACATTACTGAATCTTTTGGTAAGCACTGAGCCTCATAGATCTGCTTTTTTATGTTTAGCACCTCATCTTTGGAATGGCATCCAGTTGGTACTTTGTTTGGATGCCTTGGTGCCCATGTGTCAGTTTGTTGTACTGGCTAAGAATTTTTATAGTGATGAATGTGTTGTTCACTGAATGTGTATGTGTATGTATTTTGCAAGTTTTGTTGGTCTACGTGCCATTTTTATGTGGTTGTGTTCCGAAAGAACACTTGTGACTGAGACCTAGGTCACAGTGTGTCTCCCTGGTTAAAGAAATGTAAAATTAAATTAATTACAATTAAAATGTAAATAAATATTGGAAACACTGATCCTGGAAAACTTTTCTCACTGTAATATGTATATCTGTCCACAGTATACAGACTAGAAAGGCATGGGACTATCTTGCTGTTTTAGCAGAAAAAGTGATGAAATAATGAGATTTGCATGTATTTATGGTGATGGGTGTTATTATTCTCACCAAATTTACTGACAGTTGAGGGACAGTTGCTTCGAACCATAGTGACAGAACTTTCGGAAGTCATTTTTAAGCCAACAGCATTTTCAAAACTGGGAATGAAAAGACAATCCATTAATAGAATTTTCATGGAATCTGAAATGTTTGCTTTGTGTCTTTGTCAGTGAGCATGCCACTGTTGTAATCCTTCTAATAAGAAACCCAAACCCTGGGACTGCATGGGGCCCCCCATACCTAGACTGCATTTCCTCTGTGAAACCTTTGACTCCAGATAGGTGGGATTCTCACATTTGAAAGGGCAGAGCCAGAATGTGCTCTGCAAGGTTTGATGTAGACCAGACAGTCTGCTTTATTCTAAGCATGAGGTCTCCAAAGCCTGTGCAAAGACCTAAAAAAACTGTATGGGAGTATAGCTGGTGCTTTTCACATTTGAACAAACTGACACCTAGTTATTTGAGCTTGAAGGATTAAGGTTACATTGTTCATTATTTGTTGTATATTCTGCTTTATTCTATTCAGATAGACTGAAATAAGCAACAACTATAAATTCCGAAAATGTATTAAACAAAATTAACAACTTACAGGACCTGCCTTCAAATGCAGTGTAATAAGTGTACACTACACGTATTTAGAAGGTACCAACCAAGTATATTTAAACAACGTAAATAAATACTTGTTGTATATATGTTTGTGTTTACTTTGCAAAGGTCAACGACGATATGGTAAGCAACACCCACACAACGACAAAAAAACTATATCTTGACATGCACATGACCATACCTGACATTTGCCCAACTTGATCTGTTGGGTAGGACCAAAATTGGAGCTTCATCTTTGGAAAGACTGGTCACTACCTCTAGAATCACCTTTTCAATGCGACTTAAAACCTCTTGGCTGAGAATCAAATACCATATATGACAAAATTCAGAGAGGCTTGGCCTATATTCTAACAGCAATACAGTTGTTATAGTGGAAGAATATTTGGACCACAAAATATAAACGCACATACACACTTTAACAAGCTTGGCCCCAGTGGCTTTCTTACATTTAGACTTTTTTGTTTTAGTCATTTAGAGTGACTTACAGTACGTATCAGGCCCTATCTATTTTCTGCTTTTACAAATTATTAGGATAGATTTGTAAAACCTGCGACCACTGTTTTTGTCATCACTGAAATTAAATGCCTGTGCATGTTGAAGCCATATGCGTACTGTATTCCCTGTTGGGTAATTTAACAATTGTTTTTAAACCACATCTGTTGGAATAAAACATACTGTAGAAATAAAACGTCGCTCGTCCTACCTGCTGACTTCGTGGTGGTGCTGACTGTTCATCATAATTTCTACATTTTTAGACAAATCCTCCCTGAGCTTGTCAACTTCGACAAACTTTTCCGACATGTTTCTTCTACTTGTGAGGGAATTGTTCAAACTTTGTACAACTGTCAACACATAAAATATGTAGGTACAGTATTATTGTGGTCGTTGTATGTGCTGAGGGAACACGCGCATGGATAACATTTTCAGCGCGGCAAAAAAAGGCAGTGGCACAACTGTACCTACACCACGCGCAACTGTATACCACGAGGTAGGTGGGTATGCAATAACTTTTTAATAGTTTGGTTTTATAAAAGCTGTATCAACATCACGTTTTGTAACCAACTGCGTTCATTCAACCCCCTGCACATCTCAAGTTTGGAAGGGTTGGTTTAAACATTGGGATAGACCTTGACTTAATCGTTAACATACCAGTGAGTGAAATAGCTCTGTTCCAGGGCTTCAGCTGAAGACTGAAAAATGTCACTCTTTTTTCCGCACATGTAAACAGGTTTGATTATTGCTGGTACATTGTGGTAGCAATGGAATCTAAACAGAACTGGCAATTAGACAACGGATTTAATTGTGATAACTTAAATAGAATCTGTGGGTTACGTTCTGTATTATAAGCACAATGCATTAGACTACATATACAAAGACAGGGCCAGGTGCTGCTGGTCAACTTGTGTGAGCTGATGTACAAGGAGCACTATGTTTAAATATAAAAATACATTAAAAGCTATTTCTAACAGTGTTTGTCAATGGGCCCATGCAGGTCCATCTTTGATATAAATTATGCATTTTAGGCTGTGCTTTTTGTATGTAACAAAGCACTGAATAGTTCATATGAATCATTGTCCCAACTAAATTACATTTTCATAATTTAAAAGTGCTTATAGCTGTTATAAACTGGCCACTGAAGTTCTACTAACAGGTCTCGTAAACGATTCTAATATACTGTTTGACCAGTGACTTGTTTCCGTTTTTATAAGATAGTCTTATAAACAAAAATCAATCAGTGTCTAGGTAGCTGCAAATACATGTTCGGTAAGCACTCAGATGCAAGAGCAATTAGCCCCTCTCTCTGAGGTAGCAACTAGCATCTGGATTCTGGTTCAATTCTCCCAAAGGAAATGATATTCACAGTGGGTGGTCTATAAAATTAAGCATAAGGCATCCCAAGTGGCAGGGTGCCTTGAAGCACAAGTACATACTTTTGACCAGCGTTCGAATCCTGATTACGGTATGCGCATAGAGTCTGTTAGGGTCTGCACTCCATTTCCAACTATGCCTGGTGTGTCTGTTAGGGGTAGTGTTCTATTAGGGAACTTGAAAATGTTGCTGAAATCTAATCTATCAGAATGTGAAAGCGACCTAATGTATATCTCAGAAGATCTCCCAAATTATGTTCTCAGGAAACTAGAATTATGTTGTGTGCCAACATGTTTAGGGTATTTTTACATTTCAGCTGCACATTATGTTTGTTAGGATATATTCGTCCTTCTATTACGTTGCACCTGCATGTTTAATTTTGCCTGTTCATGTGAGAACATTCCACACATTCCTTACATTCCATAGCGTTCAAAATTATATTAAAACGTTCCCGGTTAAGGTTAGCCATGTGGTTACTGTGATTAAGTTTAGGATTAGGGTTAGGGTTAACATTACAAAAAATATATTATGTGCAAAATGTTTGCATCACGCTGGAATGGAGAACATAACACATACAAAGCTTTCATCTGGATTTGAACTTGCAAACTCCGGGATGAAAGTCGCAGATTTATACGCCCATCCACCTTCCCTGTCCTTCACCCTACCAAAAACTACGCTATTAACGCTATTTACATGTTACGTCATGATATGTTCATATTAAGTCCCCCTTTGCCATGAAAATGAATTTAATCCCCAAAAAAACATTTCCACTACATCTCAGTCCTGTCACAAAAAGACTAGCAGCCATCATGTCAGTGATTGTCTCATTAACACACGTGAGAGTTTTTGCTGGGGACAAGACTGGAGATTGTAGTGGCGAAAAGCCAGACAGAGATTTTGAATCCAAATAGACTTTAATGACAAATCAACATAATGACATCAATAAAGCCGAGTCTGCCCTGGGCAACGGACTAAGGATCTAAGTGTTACACTCAGTTTTATACCCACATGACATCACTTTATGCCAAGCCCTTGTGAGGGATTTTCGCAAACTTTCCAATATAACTTATTCTATGATGTCAGCTGGTCACCCCCTCCTACAGGCAGACTTTTAGAGACAATAGTGGCACAGTTCCAGGACCTTATATAAAAAATTATGCGTCAGGCCCCTACCATTTATTACATTTGATGGTACTCCAAATACATTTCATTATAGCTTGATGCATTCCTAATACTATTCCATTACAAGGTGTTCCAAATTGATAATTATACTGTCTACCATACTGATTGTCTATGTGTGTGATCAAACATATTGATACATACAAGTGCAATGCCTTTCTCATGAAAATCATCCATTCTTATAAAATAACACCAATCATGCTGATTGGGTTTAAATAACAGACTGGAAGCTTTAAAAGGAAGGTGATGCTTGACATCATTGTTCTTCCTCTGTCAACCATGATTACCTGCAAGGAAAAACATGCCGTCACCATTGCTTTGCACAAAAAGGGCTTCACAGGCAAGGATATTACTGCTAGTAAGAGTGGACCTAAATCAACCATTTATTGAGTCATCAAGAACTTTTAGGAGAGAGGTTCAATTGTTGTGAAGAAGGCGTCACGGCACCCAAAAAAGCCAAACAAGCACTAGGACCATCTCCAAAAGTTGATTCAGCTGCGGGATCGGTGCACCAGCAGGGCAAAGCTTGCTCAGCAATGGCAGCAGGCAGGTGTGAGTGCATCTGCATACAGTGAGCCGAAGACATTTGGAAGAAGGCCTGGTGTCAAAAAGGTCGGCAAGTAAGCCACTTCTCTCCAGGAAAAACATCAGGGACAGACTGATATTCTGCAATACGTACAAGGATTGGACTGCTGAGGACTGAGGTAAAGTAATTTCCTCTGATGAATACCCTTTCTGATTGTTTTGGCCTTCTGGAAAACACCTTGTCCAGAGAAGACAAGGTGAGCGCTACCATCAGTCCTGTGTGATGCCTACAGTAAAGCATCCCGAGACGAATGGTACCAAAACATCCTCTGAGACAGCTTCTCTCAACCATCTAGGAACAGTTTGGTGATGACCAATGCCTTTTCCAGCATGATGGAGCACCTTGCCATAAGGCTAAAGTGATATTTATGTGGCTCGGCAAACAAAACATCAACATTTTGGGACCATGGCCAGGAAACCCCCCAGACCTTTATCCTTTGACAACTTGTGGTTGATCCTCATAAGGCAGGTGGACAAACGAAAACCAACAATTTCTGACAAACTCCATGCAATGATCATGCAAGAATAGGCTGCCATCAGTCAAGATGTGGGCCAGAAGTTAATTGACAGCATGACATGGCGGATTGCAGAGGTCTTGAAAAGAAGGGTCCTACACTGCAAATATTGAGTCTTTGCATAACCTAAACGTAATGGTCAATAAAAACCTTTGACAGTTATGGAATGCTTGTAATTATACTTCAGTATACCATAGTAACTACTGACAAAAATACTTATGCCATTCTCAAAACTTTTGGTCACAACTGTAGATAGCATTAACATATATTATATGTAAATTAAGCTTTTCTTTTACACTGCAACTGAAACTGTCAGCTCACTGATACATACAATACAGAGCCATGTGCAGCAATTTGGCCTGGTGTTTTGACCCGGATGAACCTGTTTCTGCCTATGTTGGAGTATTCTACCTTGACCTGATTTTTGCCTTGGACCGTGTTTTTGAATTACACCTGTTGTACCTTTGCCCTGGTATTACCTGGACCGGTTTTGTCTTTGGACCTGATTGTTGGATTCTATCTTGTACTTTTGCCCTGTGATTCTTCTGTGTTGCCGAACTCTGCCTGCCCACTGACCATTTTCTGGTATCATATGTATGCCTTTATACAGTATCAGGGCTGCCAACTCTCACGCATTGGCCGTAAGACACTGAAGTAATATATTTTAAAATATATTTTTATTTTTATTTTTTCTTGCTTTACGGTAAACCTAATGATGCTGAATGACCCCAAAAAATTGCTTTGTATGTGGCAAATCTTGGTTGGGCCCACCAAATCTCACTCCAAGGTTTTTTGAAAAGTTGGCAGCCCTGCAGCATACCTAAACCTGCTTGTACTTTGTTGACTTTGTGATTCCTTTGAATTGTGCTATTTGGAACTTGTCAAGGGTACTGAACAATTTATTCACATAAGTATAATTTTACTCTGCGTCTGGGTCATCTTCCCTTTGGAGATCTACTGGGAATCATGACAACATGGCTATTTTTAGATATACAATACTAACTACTTCTATCTTCAATCATTCTACAAGCTGTCAACTTGTATGTAGAACACTGCCCAAGGTAAAACGTTTTTACCTTGTTTATTGGTACAACCATGTATAAACAACACTGGAATGTTTAACAATGATGGCAATAGCCTGTTAACTAGCTTCTTTGTTGAGTCCACTATTAACATTTAAGTTGGTGCCGGAAGGACTTCAGAATCTCATACTTTGACTTCATTGTGTAGCGCGCCAAACAAACATCGCCATAAGATCTGCGTTTAGACCTATCTAGACATAGTGTCCCACTTTACCTCTAGATGCCTCGCACGACAATTCAT
The DNA here is from genome assembly GCA_016801145.1 of Umbra pygmaea. NCBI lineage: Eukaryota > Metazoa > Chordata > Actinopteri > Esociformes > Umbridae > Umbra > Umbra pygmaea. Next base: position 11,753 of record JACXGM010006586.1, on the reverse strand, counting down.
CTGTTTACACCATAAAAGAAATCTGCCAAGCAAAATTGACGTCACTTTTCCTAGAACTAGATTGAACCTATAGCACTGTAAAAAAGCCCTAATAGCCTTGTATTAATTTTTTTTATACTTAGCAGGTGCTCTTATCCAGAGCCACTTACAGTAAATACAGGGACATTCTCCTTGAAACAACTTAGGTTACTGTATATAGTCTTACCAAAGGACACAACGGCATTTGGCACAGCCTGGAATTGTCCAAAAATGTACTCATGCCTTTATGGGTTGTACTTTTGTGCACATAATTACCTTTAGTAGACGCCCACACACTCCGAACAGAGCTCTACTTATGAGTCAGTGAGCATGTGCAAAGTGACAGTTCAACACATCAGGATATGGCTGTTATTCTCTGTGAGAGTTCATACTTCTCATTAGCAGTGTGTTTAATGCTTGTGTGTGTCTCACTCCACACAGTGTGTGTCACTATTCCACAAGCAGCAGAGTGCATGCACTCCCCCCAAGACCCTTCAAACACTGTTGGTCCTTGGGTGACCCCTGCTGCAAATCTATCCCTGAGCCTCAAATTCCTGCCTCACCACACCACAGGACTGAATCCGCAGCTTTCATTTCTTGCTCTCACTTACGATCTTCTCTCTTTCAGGAGCCTGACGTCTAGGGAAAGAATGTGCAGGTTAAAATGTGTTGATATTTGCCAGCAGCCATACATTTCATCTGGCAATATGAGGTATTAGGTTCATGTCACTGAAAAGTTACAACGGGGTATTTTGTTTAGATTCTGGAAGCATCACATCATTTTGGAGTCTTCCCTTGAAAGGATGACTTGCAGTAGCACTGTGTTTGTAGAGGCGCTGTGGTCTATTACACTGGGCTTTGAGCTTGTATGGGGAGCGTGTGGGAGCCAGGACTTGGAAGCTCAAAGGTCTGCCCCTGACCTGACCCCAAATTTCTCCTAACACATTGCTTAGGCATAAGTCTCCCTGGGCTCCTGAGTGGCTGTGACAAGCTGCTTCCTTACTAATGGCTCTTAATCGCTAAGTAATTGCTATCTCTGAGAGACAAGCAACAACCCCTTAATGTGAAAAAAAAGCATAATCTGTGAAGGAAAGCCCAATGTGGGGGTTGTGTTTCTTCCCTCTGGTCCAGAGAGGCAGGGACCCCCGCCGTTTCCTTTGGCCTGTGAAAGATTTGTGTTGAGTGTGGGGCCTTAACTTGAGGAGACAGAGTGCAACGAGTCATGTGCTCGTCTCGGGACGAGTGTTTGTACGGGGTGAAGGGGGAAGCACAGGGGGGTACAGGGGGTTGTAGGGTCAGAGAAAGGAGAGAGGAGGGAGTGTGTGTGTGGGGGGGGGGAATGGGGTTGCACCCACTGCAGGTGAGCGGGATTAGCTGAAGCTAAAGGTCCATAGAAACCAAATACAGCTCCGTCAGTCTAATCCTCACAAACAGAAAACAGAGCTGCCTCTATGGACCCAACCACCACCCAACCCCCCTGTCCGCCCCCCTACTCCCATTGCCCTTCCAGCCCTGTTTCTCATCAGCTTTTTGCTTGGGCCGGTGAGGCCGACCATGGTCTACTGCAGCTCCACTAATGGGCCCCCTGATCAGTACCTCTAAAGAGGAGCTGACTGATCACTCATCACCCAGGGGTTTGATAGACAGACATACTTGCAGAGTGATGAGAACAAGAGCCCACTAACCATAGAGACAAGGTTCTCCACTGAGAAGTAGAGGCCATTATTAACCCCTCACATCCCGATATGGAAAGGGTGTGGAGGTGCGATTTTCAATAACCTGAAATGTAAAGGAATAATTTAGCTTATAATGCATAAAACATTCATCTCTCCATAATTTGTGTCTCTTAAGGCTCATTAGGGCCTGTTTATTAGGCCTGTGTCTTTCTCTGTCATCAAGGTTTTCTCCGCCTGATGGATTGTTAGAACACATTGACCTGGAGTGATTAGGTTTGACACTGACCGGGTAGGACTGTTTGAGTAAACAAGTCAACATCTACACAGACAGGGACTTAAGGAAAGCCTATGAACTTGGGATACATTCATTATGAAGAGTAATTTAATTTAATTTTAAGTTCTAACTATTATGAAGTCACAAAACTTAACGGGAACACATTTATGATGATGTACTGTTATTGTTATGACCTGGATCCGTATAATCAATACATGTTAACAGTTTGACATCTTGTATGCAGCATTGTACTATATATTTTGTCCATGTTTAGACTACAGTGGCCATACAGGATTCTGTTACTTAGTTGCTCAATGACAGGCAGACTAGAAAGAGGGTCCTAGACATTATAATGACCAGACATTTCTTTTGTTTTCGGGCATTCAATCATGAGTTGCAATTGCATTTGAAACCTGTTCACACTGTTGACGAAGGAAATTCCATCCTTTACAACACACACAGATGTTCTGTGTTTGTAATACATTGAAATAGCCAAATTATCTTTGGCTAAGTAGTAATGTTTTATACTCTTTCAAGGGTTTTGTCTGCCATAAGGGTTACCATTTTTTGTTTAGCCTTTTCATGCACTTTAAAACAACAGCTTAATTGTAAGGCTTGTTCCCTGCAATGAAGCCACACATTGACAGAGTAGGTAGCTGCCTGGGCGATAGCACTGTGTGGTGGTTGCATTAGGGGGACAGTGCTGCCTGTGCCTGTGAACAGCAGCAAACTGATTAGGGTAAACAGAGCTGCTAAGTGTTTTGAATCAGAACCAGACTGCTGCAGTGGTGCTGCATGGACTATTATATCCATCTGCAAACAGACCCACAGGATACAGTGGAAAGTAGATAGTGAATGACAGGAAGAACTACTGGTGCAGAAGTGAAATGTGATGTGTCATTTAGACTCACTCACTGCATGTATCAGGGACATCAAGCATTGGATGTCCCTGAATTTCCTCAAGTTAAATGATAAGAAAACCGAGATAATAGTGATTGGCTCTACTGCCTTAGTCAAAAGGATGGACCAGTCATTTGATATTGATGGAATTCACTTTATGCCTTCGTCATCAACTCGTAACCTTGGTGTCATATTCGATTCAACTCTATCTTTTGGATCTCACATCTCTTCACTTGTTAAAAACTCTTTTTTTCCATCTTCGTAACATTGCTCGTCTACGATCCTCTCTCGCTGTAGCTGATGCTGAAACTTTAATTCATGCATTAATCATATCACGCCTCGACTATTGCAATGCCTTATTTCTTGGTCTTCCCAAAAATCTAATTGCAAGATTAAAGTACGTTCAGAATTCTGCAGCTAGAGTGCTCACTTCGACTAGGCGCTCTGCTCATGTTACACCTTTGCTTCATGAACTTCACTGGCTACCTGTGGCATCACACATCCACTTTAAGGTATTCCTGCTAACATTTAAAGCATTAAATGGTCTTGCCCCTCAATATCTGTCTGACTTACTCCACCCTTACCGCCCTGCCTGGTCCCTTAGGTCAGCTGAACTTGGTTTATTGTCCATCCCTCGTATTTGGTTGTCCACTGTAGGTAGAAGGTCATTTAGTGTTAATGCTCCTAAATTATGGAACTCGCTACCTCTCACACTACGTAATACCTCATCCATGGCTATATTCAAGACCCATGTAATGTATGTCTGAGTGTCTGGGTGTTTTTGTATTGTATATTGTAAAGCGGCCTTGAGCTACGGAAAGCCGCTATATAAATAAAACTTCTTCTTCTTCTTCTTCTTCATTGAGTCTAATGGAGACAGTTTTGCTCCAAAATTATTGCAAATGTGCAGACTACAAGTCACAAATATACAGTTGTATGCGAAATTTCATTTTGATCTATCTAATAACTGAAGGACACAGTAGAGGTCTTCACGGGTCCACTAGACCCGAAGTTCCGAGACCCGACCCGGGACTTGACCGGGTCCTGGGTCCACATTTGTATTTTGCATTCGGATCCAGGTCAGGTCTGACGTAATTGCAATGATTCTCGGGTATATGCAATTTATTTGCATTTAACAACTGGACCCGTTCATTAATTATGAAAAATGCTTACATGAAATTATATTATTAAAAACTTAAATGACTCGTAGGTTTATCTTGTGCCTGCCTGGTAGACGCTAGAAAGAGAGGAGCATGTGCAGTACTACTCAGTACGCACTGTTTCAATTTTAATTTTGTACTGTTTAACCTTAATTTGATTCTGATTATGTGTTAAGTCACCTTAATAAAGTTCATCTAAATATTATGAAGGTTCGGTGAGGTGTTGTATTCCTATCTGTCTTTTCTCTTTGTTGCACTATTACGCTATTGATAGCGTTGCCTGTTGTGGCACAATTTTAAGGTTATGTTAATTGTTTCGGGTATGAAAGGGTCTTTTGGACCCGAATGGGCATGGGTCCGTTTGTCCAAAAAATCTCTGGTATTTTTCGATTACGGGTCTATTTGTACATGGGTCCGTTCGGATCGGGTCTCATATCTTGGCAGTTTAATTTATGCAAATCGGGTCAGGTCTAAAAGACTTGGATTCATTTTGGGTATGGGTCCAAAACATTCGACACGTAAAGACCTCTAGGACACAGTAATATTTCGGTAGGGAAATGAGGTTCATGGGATGAACAGAAAATGTGCAATATGCATTAAAACGAAATTAGACAGGTGCATAAATTTGGGCCCTCTTGTCATTTTGTTGATTTGAATAACTGTAACTACCTAGCACTGATTAATTGGAACACACAATTAATTAATGAGCTCATTAATCCTTGAACTTAATGCATCCAATTATGAGAAAACGTATTTAAGATGGCCAAATGCAAGTTGTTGTTTTCTTTTACTCTCCTCTGAAGAGTGGCAACATGGGGGCCTCAAAACAACTCTCAAATTGTTCAACATCATGGTTTAGGGGAAGGCTACAAAAAGCTATAGCAGAGATTTAAGCTGTCAGTGTCCAATGTGAGTAACATAGTGAGGAAATGGAAGACCACAGGCACAGTTCTTGTTAAGGCCAGAAGTGGCAGGCCAAGGCGATGGAAGGTGAGAACGGTCAAAAACAGCCCACAGACCACCTCCAAAGACCTACAACACAATCTTGCTGCAGATGGTGTCACTGTGCATCATTCAACAATTCAGCGCACTTTGCACAAGGTGAAGCTGTATGGGAGAGTGAGACAGAAGAAGCCATTTCTGCACACACACTACAAACAGAGTTGCTTGAGGTATACAAACGCACATTTGGACAAGCCAGCTTCATTTTGGAAGAAGGTGCTGTGGACTGATGAAACAAAGATGGAGTTATTTGGTCATAACAAGGGGGCATGGCGGCAAAAGAACACAGCGTTCCAAGACAAACACTTTATACCCACATAAAAATTTGGTGGAGGTTCCATCATGCTGTTGGGGCTGTGTGGCCAGTGCCGGTACTGGGAATTTTGTTAAAGTTGAGGGTCGCATGGATTCCACTCAATATCAGCAGATACTTGGGAATAATGTAGAGGAATCAAACACAAAGTTGAAGTTACACAAGGGCTGGATATTTCAACAAGACAACGACCCAAAACACTGCTCAAAATCTACTCTGGAATTTATGCAGAAGAACAAGTACAATGTTGGCCATCCCAATCCCCAGACCTGAATATCATTAAAAATCTGTGGGGTGATTTGAAGCGGGCTGCCCATGCTTGGCAACCATCAAACCTAACTTATCTGGAGATGTTTTGCAAGGAGGAATGGTCCAAAACACCTTTATCCAGAATTGAGACACTCATTACAGCCTATAGGAAGCATCTAGAGACTGTTATTTCAGCTAAAGGAGGCTCAACTAAATATTGATGTGATATTTCTGTTGGGGTGCCCAAATTTATGCACCTGTCTACATTTTTTTTTAATGCATATTGCACATTTGCTGTTCAACCAATAACCCTAATTTCACTACTGAAATATGACTGTGTCCTTGTTACTTGATAGTTCAAAATGAAATTGCTAATCCAAACCCCTAATAATTTATAAATGAAAATCATGGAAACTGTTAGGGGTGCCTAAATTGCATATTACTTTTTTTTGCATATGACTGTAAACAGTACAAATAAATGTTATATCCACAAATAAATACCTTATGAGCTGCACATGTGAAACACGATCCATAAATATATTTCACCACAAACAAACAATGTGCAATTTTGCATTTGTGGATCATCTAATATTTGTGGATTGTTTACTATTTATTTAAAATGTAGCCTCAATTTTGAAGTGTTAAATACTGCAAAAATGTGCAAATGAAAAAGTCTACAAATACCTCTTAATCTGTAAATAGGAAAAACAGTCCACAAATATAACTTACAATCTGCAAACATTTAGCATGAACTGAAGATGTATGTATTTGTGTGTGAAAAACTGAGTTTACGGGACACACCTAATCTGTAGATAGCAAAATTAGTTTGTGGACTGGTTCCTACTTGTTCGCAAATTTTTAAGAAAATATTCTGCATGACGTGAGCAAAACAATTTCTAAATGTGCAATCTCGTTGCTATCTTTCTTGAAATCATTTTAGACTCTGTTCCAGCCAACCAGGTACAGTATTTGACATTAGTCTGACTGGCTTGTGGCAGAAGTCCTGATGATAGTAGCTAACAACTATGCTTAAAAAAGGTAAATCGTTCAAGAAATTTGGGCAAATGGCTTGCTGACTAAATAGATTTACGTTTGAGCCAAACAATTGTATGTTTTGAATCTTAATAAAATTTGTGTTGTTTCACTATGTTAATAGCTAAACATCTGTAGGCTTCATTTTTATGGAGTGTACAGACAGTTATTATCTGGCATATTTTAAGTAGGATACATTTCTCATTGTCAAAGTAGTCTGTTAGAAAGCTACTATAGCTAGCTAGCCATCCAGCCAACCTATATTGTGATTATTTTACTCGAAGCTCACGCACTGTATATTTCACTTATTTATTTCTCTTTATTTGCCTAGATGATAATGAGAGTAATTCCTGTTCCCAACGTAGCACAGTTTTTCAACTCAACACTGCACACAAGAAGGCTGTCCTGAGGTCTCACCATCACTGAATTTAACCAGGTTAATTGATTGAGAACAAGTTCTCATTTGCAATCGCAACCTGGCCAAGATATGAAGTTACACACAGAGTACAAACATTCAAGTATACCTTTACACATATAAACAATATTCAGTTTGATTAAAAAATACTGTACATTCAGTGCAAATATGGTCTAAAATATTTGGAATGTAAAGTGGCAGCACAAAATAATTTACACTAGGATATGTAACGTGATGAACATGGCTGAAAAGGTAATGTGAAAATTATACAAAGACAGTTGTGCGGTTGAATATGTGCAAGATGCGTTACGGCTTTGTTAAGTGCGCTAGGGCATAAATGGGCAAAGAGAGAGGGTAGAGTCAACATGTGCAGCGGTCAAACAGTAGATTTGAAAGTAATGCTTTAAAAGTAGTGATGGGGATGTTCATGGATTTTTGTAAATTGTTCCAATCATTAGCATCGGGATATTGGAAGGAGAGGCGACCAAATGAGGCCCAGGCTTTTGTAGTGACTAAGGAGATATACCTGCTCGAGCATAGGTTGAGAGTGGGTGATGCTATGGATATTAATGAGCTTAGGTAAGGTGGTGTTTTGCCTAGTTAGATGGTTGTTGGGCAGGCAGGTGCAGAGTGTGACCGGTTGAATATCATGAATTTTTAACAACAGTTGGAGGCCACTGAAGGAAAGTTGTATGTCATCAAAGCTCTGGAGGTCGTCTGCGTAGAGATGGAACAGTTGCCTGCAGCAAGAGTGACGTCATTGATATATACAGAAAATAGTCTCTACCCGAGTATCAAACCATGACATACGCTAGCATAAACTATGAATGGGCCTACAGTAGTTGTCAAGCAAATTAAAAACATGCAGGCTTAGACTAAGGGCATGTAGCTCTATTTTACTTAGATACATTTACCAGCTACCTTGGTTAATCTGGTTAAAATACAACCTACTGATATACTTGAGCAGTAATGCACACGGGGCTATAGTATATGGAAAACATACCACAGCCAGGGTGTACAGCCCTTTTCCCTGGCCTGTTGGCTATATACTGTACTATAAATCCCCAGAGATGCCATATTGTTATTAGAAGGCATTTTGTTTAATATGTAGTTAAAATTATATTCATGTTTCAAACTCGATTCAACTGGCAAACATAAAATCAGATTAAAGAGTCAACAACCTATTTTTTGTAGAATTTTTAGGGAAATAATTTATTTCCCATTTAGGAATAAGGGTGCAACATAACAAAATCTGGATAAAGTGAAGCGCTGAGAAAACAAATTTCCGCATGCACTGTACATATTACAAAGCAGGTATTAAATACCCTCCACTAATATTGGCATACTTGAAAAATGTGAGCAAAATAGGCTTTATTTTTATGTTCTTGATCTTTCATTTAAATTATTCACAAAAATGTAACCGTAAATTGAGTTAAAATTCCTTATAAATAAATACCTTTGTCTTAAATGTGTGCCAGAATTATTGGCACCCCATAACATTTGTAAAATGTAACAACATTCCCCCAGGCATATATGAAAGACCTGAAAATACAGTAATGATGTTAAACAAAATGATTTTGGCTACACATATCAGGTAATGGCTATAAGATGATAGCACAATGGATGAAAATGCCCATTTCTACTATCAGGGCAATAATTATGAACCTTATACTGTAGCAACTGGAGATAACAATCAGACTGGAAGAGGATGTGTGCCTACAGTGAGCCTACTCTATATTGACCCCAAACAGTAAGGAGGAAGGTTGAGTAGCCAAAGAATATTCAAGGATAACAGCTGGAGAATTGCAAACATTAGTTTGGTCTTGGGTTCGTAAAATCTCCAGCAAGGCAATGATCCAAAGCAAACCTCGAAAGAAACACAAAAATGCTTAAAATGATCACAGAATCAAGGTTTTGCCAGTCCCCTGAGCTAAACCCTAGAAAAACCTAAGGGATGAGCTGAAGAGAAGAGTCCACATGCATCGACCTTATAATGTGAAGGATATGGAGAAATCCTACAATGAGGAATAGTCTTAGATCCCTTGTCATATGTTCTACAAACCCATTACATTATAGAAGACTCAGAGCTGTTATCTTGATGAAGGGAGTTTGAAAAATGGACTACATGAAGGGTGCCAATATTTGTGGAACACATAATTAAGAAAAATGTTTTCTGATGAAACATTTTCCTTTCAGTTGTTTTATTTTACTTAAGTGTTTTATTTATTATTAGAATATTTTCAATGGAAGATCAATGGGATAATTAAAGATTTTTATTCACAGCCATTTTGCTTTATTCATATTTAGAAGGGGTTCTAATATTAGTCGAAGTGGCTCACATCACATCCCCTCTATGTATGTTACTGTGGAGGGCAGTTATCATAATGAATTCTGAAGTGTACAAAGCTTAGTTTGCTAAAGTACATACAAATGATTTTTTGAACATTGAAACATCAGATGAAGACAGTGACACTAAACACAATGCCATAGCACCAATGAGTTTTTCACATTCATCAAGGGAGAAGGAATTAAATGGCCATGTACAATTTATTCTATATTTACCTACTTAACATGCATTACATCTGCTGAATATGCAGGTCCAAAAGCTGTCAAAGAGCAGAAAGGGAAAGCAAGGATCTAATCTACCTGCATGATGTAGTAAGCAAATTCACAGACAACTTTTTACTTCTTGTTATTTTCAAACGGATGATGAAAAAAAAGACATCTTCAACCCAGGCCTGCTTTATACCAGTATTCAACTGTTTAGGTCTAGATGTACCACACAGTCACACACAGAGTTGGGTAACAAGTTACTTTTACATTTGTTAAAAGTAATCTGATTAATCTAATCCGATTTGAAAAGTTAGACCCAACTCTGGTCAAACAGTACTAAATGTTTTCATATATTAGACTAGAGAATTCAATCTTCCATGTCCCCTAAATAAAAATGTATAATACAGAAACATATTGTCATTCTCGCAATGCAACAAATTCTTAGTAGTCTCGTCATATTCACATTGTTATCCTAAAATAATGATTTTATATAATTCTTTACCATGGTAAATAGAAGGCAGGGCAGGATGTTACCACAGTATCTAAAGAAGTGGCCATGCAAGACAATAATCAACAAAGATGATAGAGGAATGATTTAACACATTATTCTTATTTATTATAGTAATACAAGTTGACTAATTTGAGAAGTTTTATTAACCTCATGGTACCCAAAAGTACACTGCAGGTAGAATGTGTATTACATTCATATTTAAAAGAGTGGCAATTCTAAACCACAACTGACACAAACCTTAATTTGTTTTTATTAGGAACCACTGCATTTCATTCAATTCTTATTCTTAAGTAAGTTATTTAATTTGTTGTAATTTAGAACAAACACTTAAATACTTGTTTACTAAACAGATACAACAAAATTGACACAGGTATAAGAAAGTATATATTTAGGGTACTGATGATGATATTACAGTGATTGGGCTATTCACAGAGATTTTATCAAAAGTCCTAAGCATAAAAACTACCTATCATGCTGCGGGACCTCCAGACTCGCGGAAACGCGTCTTTACATTGACTTAACACGGAAATCACTCGCTCTAGACGCTCCATTTGCGTTCGGTCTGAACATAGCAAAACAATGCTGAAATGGTTGTCCTTTCTTTGGAATAGAAGTCCCCTCTTTGTTTTTGATGGCTAGCAATTCTAATGTTGGGGATGGCAGAGCTAGATCTAGGCTTTAAATTATCTTTGAAAAAGCTTAAAGCAGATGTAGTTTTCTACAGGAGACCCATTATTGCACTAAAGACCTCCCAAGGCTACACAATTCTAGGTTTAGTCAGGTTTTCCATCCTCACATTCCAAAGCCAGACGGGCTATGTTCCTGTAAGGAAATGCATAGCTATGTGTGACCAGGGGCGATTGGGTACAGGTAAAGGTTCTAGCTTACCAGAGGGGAGTTGCTTAGGGGTCTTAGAATGAGCACAAACTGGACAGGACAATACGTAATCCATAACGCCTTCTGGTAAGGATGCCCACCAGTACTTTTTCTCCAGTAGCTGTATCGTTCTAGTGATTCCGGGTTGTCCCGAACCCAGGGAAGTATTACTCCAGTGTTTTTCAAACTTTTTTCCACATTTTCAAAATTACAAACCATTGTGACCCAAATGTCATGAAAATAGGTGTTTGCAAATATACCGTTTTCCTGTCATTTGTATTTTTATGTAGGGGTATTAACATAATACATACGTTCTAATTGTCACCAGAATAATAATAGGTACAACATACATTTTCTCAATATTGACAGTATTATCACCACATACCTGTGTTTTATAAGAACCAAAATAACCAAGATGAGGTGGTTTTCCCACAAATATTAGATTACTTGTATTAATTTACTCACATTCAGATAAAAAAATATCCATGATGTGGTTTTAACTAGCTATGTGAAACTAAAGTCAAATAAAAGTTTGGAAAACTGTAATAAATGGCAACGACCATTGGGTGAACGCGTTTTTTAACATACAGGTTATTTTGTCTGATGTAGGTAAGCCAATAGGGCCCTGTAAAATCTGTTTTATTTTTGGCCAATTCAATGAGCGAGACTACGGTAATTACTTCAAGCGATTTATATACATAGACAAATTATTGAGATTCGTCATTGTTCACCTTTTAAATAGTAGCCTAATCATTTTCATAAGCATTTGGATAA